>JBBPLN010000008.1:0-84422 GCA_038089815.1 Sutorius eximius | reverse complement strand
GGCCCTTGTGGTGTGTGCAAATGCTTGAGGTGCAGACTCGTTCTTGATTGCGCTTCAGACAAGCTTCACTGCTGAAGATCAAGCCATTCGCGAGGCATCCACTTCAGAGAGTGGTCTCTCACAACGCATAGTCCATCTTGAACGGTCCCTATCAGAGTACAAGGCCGTCAACGCCGAGCTACAAAAAGCGTTGGATGCGATAGACAGCGAGCACGGCGTGGGTGGTACGAAGCTCTCTCGGAAAGAGCTGAGGCAGCAGATAGAGCACCACAAGGGTGCAGCCGAGGAGGCGACCAAAGGTACTAGTCCGTTCGCGCGATCAAGGGACCGTATTAACCCACAGGTCGTTTAGCTCTCGAGGAAGCCCGCAGTACGGTCAAGGTGCAAGAAGACAAGGTCGAAGAGTTGGAGCAGACGCTTTTCGAACTGCGAGGAAAGATTGGGGCAGGAAACCACGTCCCCCCGGGCATGCGGGTTCTCTGTCTGCGAGACAATCCGGCTCAGCAATGGAATGACCTCCGACAGTCGGTGATGGATCGCCTCAAGAGCGAGAACGAAGCATTGATCAAACGACTGAGAGAACTAGAGAATAGCGGAGTGGTTGACACCCAGGCAGGGACGTCACGCGGGCAGGAACTGGTTCCACGCGAGAGCTGGGAAGTGCTTCAGAAGGAGAAGGAGGAACTGGAGGAAGCAGTGAAACAAAAGGAGAAGCGGCTGCTCCGACTCCAGCAGGTATGTCATGCCGTTTTATTACCGTGCATTCCGGTAATCAGTTTCCAGGTCTTTACGGCCAAGAGTGCTGAGTTCCGAGAAGCGATCGCGTCTATCCTCGGACTCAAGCTGGCCTTTTACCCGAACGGACAAGTGAGGGTGACGTCGATATACGATCTGTCCGCGTCGTTTGTGTTTCAACCACTGAGCAAGACAGGCACGGATGGAGATGGGGCGCGGATGCAGCTGGTTGCGCAGGGAGAGGGGGGACCACAAGATCTACCACAACTGATGCATTACTGGGTGGAGGAGGAGCAGTGCATTCCTGGGTTCCTTGCGAGCGTGACCCTCGAGTGCTACGATAAGTCAAAGCGGGAGTAGTAACGGGTCATATGATTTAAATTTTTTTACGTGCCTCGTGCGGTCCTCGTTGGTTGATCAGTACCATCGCGACCTCGTTCCATGGATGCGAGCCCACCTCTGATCGTGCCTTCGCAGCGTACGAACGCCCTCGCGACGACGTGCATGCGATGCGGTCGTGTAAACGTAGAGCCGGGTAACATTTGGAACACTTGCAGGTCGTGTATGGCGGGACCGTCGGCGACGGTGAGCAGTACGCCAATCAACCGTTGCTCGTACTCAAGTACGTCCAGGAAAAACAACACCCCATCGTGAATTGCACGGCCTGTCGCGTCCCGCTCAGAGTCCCGTCTCAATGCCAGGCTTCGCGCATCCTCTGTCCGCCCTGTCAATCTCTCCATGTCGCCATCGCCAAACAAAACTCCCGTGAGCGCGCCCCGCCGCGAACGAATCCTTACCCCGTGGTCCACCCCGCACGTCCGGTACGAACGAATCCCTACCCCGTGGTCCCGCCCGCGACTAAGCCGCCCTGCGCACTCGCGCTGACACTTGCGTTCACATACCCTAATTTACCAGCGCCGCCCCCAACGACGGCACCTACAGCCGGAAGGACATCCACGAGTAGTAATTATCGCGAGAATGTGCTCAGAGTGTGCATGCGCCCCGGATGCGGTGCGCGGTTGCCACCACATATGATTGGGGACGTGTGCGAGGTATGTGCGAGCGCTTGGTTCGTCCGTCCCCCTACGACCGTTCAGAAGCGTGTGCCTAAACGTGCGCCGCATCGCACGTGTCCCCGTCCACGAGAATCGCCGGATGTCGTTTGTGCTGTAAGTCGTTCTTTAATACGGGGAACGTATCTGGGAAACTCAGCGTAGGCCCGGTCCAGTCGTTATTGCAGCAAAGTGCTCATGATTCCAAAGTTGCAACAGAGAAAAGGGACGTCGAAAATGACCCGGAAGCCGAGCTAATATATCCAGATGTATGCCTTTGGTCGTTCTCACTCCTTCCGTATCGCTTAATCCCGCGGAGGATACTCTTGTTGCGATACAACATTATTTTACCACAGGGTCAAAGGAAAAGGTGTCCAAACCTAGTGAATATGAGGACGTCGAGCTTGAGCTCACGTATCCAGAGGTCGGTTCTTTGTGTCTACAGGGAACGGGAAGTCTAGTATTGATTCTTGCCTTTATCAGGATTCTGAGAATGCCGCATCGACGTCATCGTCAAGGCCACGAGCCAGATCCCCACCACCTACTACATTACGCGAATTATTCAAGGGTGGCTTACAGACCATCCCTGCTTTGCAGAATCCCGCCGCCATCGCAGATGAAACTTCATCAGTCAGTGATATCGTCATTTGATTTGCACGCTACTGGGCTAACAAACGAAAAATACACAGCAGCGTTGCCGGATGCCAGGGTGCAATGAAGCGTTGCCGGCCCAAACTTGTATGCAACGGTGCATCAAGTGTAGCATCAGTGAATGGAAGCGACGCAAAATGGCCGCAAAGAACATTCTTGACCGTTCCCAGCCCGTCAACACCACGTCGCCAAAGGCGGGTACTTCTGTGGAAGAAAAGGAAGCAACGGACATGCTCGATGGCATTTCGGACGCAGAAGACGGAAGCGAACGCCACCGCCACCGCCACCGCCGCTATCCTCCCCCGGCAAGGGCAGCGGTAGCGAACTGATCGGTTTAATGCACGGCTGGGGCAGCGACCTCACCAAACACTCTTTATCGGATTCTGACGCGGAAACCGTCGCAGATTCAGACCCAGAGCCTGATTCCAGGCTTGCCAGCCCACGTGGGGCTATCACCGGCTTCAGGATCCGCATTCCGTTGCTTGCCACCCGACTCCCTCCGGGGAGTCCATTCCGAAAATGCGGGAATAAGAGGTGTAATATCGCTCTTCCAGAGGATCATCAATGGAAGACGTGTGAGTCATGTCGGAGAGCGCAGAGAATCAAGTTTGAGAAAAAGCGGAGACACATGATGGGTGGTGAGTATGGATCCCCTCCCGTTGCACTTAACCCATTGACCGTCATGTTGCCGCCCAGCAGAGGGATTAAAGTCTCTAGATGTGTCTTGTCGTCGATGGCGCTCCCTCAGCCCAGAAATACGCGAAGGCGACGTGACATTGACTCTTGAGGCTTCCCGGCCATGTGCTGTGAGGCACTGTCGAAATAGAGTTCCGCTTCCAGAGGTCTACCAGTGGAAGAGGTGTATTGGTTGTCGCACCAGGGCTCGACGGGACGCTCGTCGGAAGCGAGATGCGCTACTCGAGGCACAACATGCTGCGTGCCAACCCGAGATTGTGCCCCGTTTTCCAGCGTACCAGAACCGAGGGGCACTGTTGTCGTCATTTGACGCGCAGCTAAAGGGGTTCGTCGAGGGCCAAATGATGTACTGTCGTGCGAAGTTGCATGACAGCGAGGGTGAGGCTCAGGTGGAGAACAAAGCGTGGAAACCAGAACTGACACCGATGATTCTCATTTTCGTGGGCGAGTATTCTATCGTCACTGGCCAGAGGGGTAGCCATGTCCGTGATCAATCGAAGTGGCCAGATAAACCAGTAGCGCTGGACGCGATGCGCCAAGAGGTGTCGAGTATCGTTCTAGATCTGGAACATATTTTGCGTGCAAAGTTTAGGTGAGACACGCGTCCTGTTTGTTTGTTGGTGTAGGTGACCGCGAGTAGAGCAGGTGAGGCGTTCGCGATCGACAAGGGTGGGATCATTATGCGGTTTACGTGCTCGCTCGAGCTGATCGCACAGCTCCGTCCACTGGCCACCACCGTCGATCCCGACCCCGACCCCAACTCTGCCCCTACCCCACCGTCTGCACCGGACTCTGAAGCAAACGCGAGCAGAGACGTGGATGCACAACCGGCCGTCCCGTTCGTCAAGACATTTTCCGGCGAGTTGGAAGCGGTCGTCGTTCCGGACGAGTCGCATTGGTTGTTTCACGGTCGACGGATGGTGGTACGGTATCGCATGGTTGGTTGATGTGATCGGTTGGAGACTTGGAGTTGGGGCCAGGTCTGATCCATGTCTACTACATACAAGTCTATCTACGGTACATGGTATATGTAATATTGTTCCTTTTAGTACTTTCGATCATATGATGCTGCTTGGTGATGGTGAGGATTGTACTCTCTGTCCAACGAACTGATTGCTGCTTTCTTCTTGCCTAGCATGTCAGTTTCCGAACACAGTCCAACAGTTCGTGGGACTGATATCTGGACTCTGTCGAGCACATATGGGTGCGGGCGCTAGCCAAGACTCCGAAATCTATTCGCAGCCTGCGACTTTCAGAAGCTTCTGGCGCCTGCTGTCCACGGGGAGACAGGCTGGAAAACGGGATACTCATCGACGCCACTCAATACATAGCCCAGGAACGGCGAAACGACCATCAATTTTCTGAGCTTTCTTCCACTTTTCGATCCCTACTCAGACTCGTTGGGGCAATGAGAGTCCTTGGTGGTACCGGGCTGGCAGTTTTCGCAGCCGTGTGGGCAGCATCGCTGGTCTCGGCGGAGGAGACGCCCACTGAAAGTGTGGATGGTCTCTACTCGCTCATTCAGAGGCGCATCCCAGCTCACCAGCAGTCCTTCAACTTTGTCTTGACGCCCGACGACACCGCCCTCGATACATTTACCTTGAGCGACGCGGACACGCACGGATATGGAAACGCTCAGATTAACATTCAGTGCACATCGATCAACGCTTGCGCTCGCGGGTTGTACACGTAGGACTTCACTCCCTCATCCCGTTCTTCCCAGGTGCTGATATGACGCTCCCCGCTGCAAATAAAAAAGATACCTTACCGAATACGGTGGCGTCGACATCTGGTGGACTGGTTCTAGGCTCGAGAATCTTCCTGGCAAGTTGTCAGCTGTTGGTACACCCGTGACGCGCAGTTCACTCGTCAAATATCGCTACTTTTTCAACACGGTCACGTTCAGCTATACGACCGCCTTCTACACGTTTGACGAATGGGAGCTTCTCCTTGACTGGATGGCGCTTCGCGGCGTCAACCTCCCCCTCGCATGGGTCGGTTATGAATACGTCCTTATCCAAGTGTTCCGCGAAGCGGGACTAAGCGATTCAGATATCTCGAACTTTTTATCAGGTCCACCTTTCCAGGCATGGAACCGTTTCGGCAACATCCAGGGTAGCTGGGGCGGTGAGCTGCCGATGCAGTGGGTCAATGACCAATTTGCCCTTCAGAAACAGCTCATCCCACGTATGCTGGAGCTGGGGATGATCCCCGTGATGCCTTCTTTTACTGGGTTTGTCCCACGTGCGCTCTCTGAAATATATCCAAATGCGTCTATCGTCATCGGCGGCCAATGGAACGCATTCTCAACCACTTTTACCAACGTCTCCTTCCTCGAGCCCTTTGATCCTCTCTTTCTCACCTTGCAAAAGTCGTTCATCGACAAGCAAGCAGCTGCATATGGAAATGTGTCACACATCTATACGCTCGATCAATACAACGAAAATAACCCGTACAGCGGAAACACCTCATACCTTCAGAGTATCGCGTCGAATACATTCGCCAGTCTCCGTGCCGCAGACCCTAAAGCGATCTGGATGATGCAAGGCTGGATGTTCTTCAGCTCGGAGGCATTTTGGACCACGGAGCTCGTTCAGGCTTATCTCGGAGGCGTGCCAGGCAACGATACCATGATCATACTGGACCTCTATAGCGAGGCACAGCCACAGTGGCAGAGACTGAACAACTATTACGGGAAGCAATGGGTCTGGTGCGAACTGCACGACTATGGAGGGAACATGGGTCTCGAGGGCAATTTCGTCAATGTCACAGAGGCACCGGTGAGTGCGCTTGCCTCGTCCGGGGGTTCCATGGCTGGGATGGGCTTGACACCGGAAGGCTTGGAAGGAAACGAGATCATATATGATGTCCTTCTCGACCAGGCTTGGTCACCGACACCCATCAACCGAACGTCATATGTCTCGTCATGGGTCTCGAGGCGGTATAATATTGGTGGTCTCCCGCCAGCCGCCGTGGATGCTTGGCAGCTTCTCGTCTCAACCGTGTACAACAACCAAAACCCATCAGCGCAAGCGACAATCAAGAGTTTGCTTGAACTTGCCCCAGCGTTGAACGGCCTCGTGAACCGCACTGGGCACCATCCCACCTTCCTGTTCTACGACACGAACACCACCATTGTCCCCGCGCTCCAGAATCTGATCCAAGCCAGCGACACAGCCCGGGAACTCTACACTGTTCCTGAGTTCCGCTACGACCTTGTGGACGTCACCCGCCAACTGCTCGCAAACAGGTTCATCGGCCTTTATGAGTCTCTCGTCGATGTCTTCATGGCATCGACGACAGACGCAGCGGCGGTCGAGGCGGCCGGCAAACCTCTCTTGAACCTCCTGTACGACCTCGATGATCTCCTGCTCACGAACCCATATTTCCTGTTGTCCAGATGGCTGGACGCCGCGCGCAGCTGGTCGCACGGCAACATGACGTATGCCGCCTATCTCGAATATACTGCACGGAACCAGATCACGCTCTGGGGGCCGACGGGCCAGATCAACGATTATGCGTCGAAGCAATGGGGCGGACTCGTGCGTGGTTATTATGCGCTCCGTTGGGAGGCCTTTGTTGAGTATTTGGTGGGGAGTAAGCGGAACGGGACGTTGTACGACGCAGCTGCGGTGACGAAGTCGATGGTTTCGATTGGGGAGGAATGGGATGGCCAAGTTGGTGATCCGGACTGTGGGGAGGCGGGCGATACGTTGGAGATGGTACGAGTTCTGGCTTCCAAGTACGCCTGAGCGAGCCATGCCCGAACAGAGCCATGGTATTGGCGCTTTGAGCAATGCGCTAATCAAGGAACGACTACGCGTAAAATTCCATTGTAAAAATTTATGTAAAACTGCGGTCGTTTATCCCGAATGTCTTGCGCGAGCGTTGATCGGCCTCGTGAATCACACCATACTACCAGCGTGTTCCTACCCTGCAGGTGTTGATCCACGCTGGCTAGTGCTACAGCGTCGTGGAAGTGACGCGGTACTGTTTCCAACAGGTTCACCGACCTATATAGTGTGTTGATCATCATCGACGGCGGACGCAGTTGCGCCGAGGTGGCTCGCGTACGATCTCGGCGGTCTCGTAGTGTCCCCTATCTCGGGTACACCGCATGGAACTAGATCACGGTGTGGAGCCCGACCAGATCAACGATCATGTGTCGAAACTTCGGATGCCCACGCGGGCTACTGCACACCGCGTTGGGAAGCCTTTAATCGGGTCGATAGACGTTTCAGATAATGAGCACTAGTACGTCCGACCGGTGGAAATGGTCCGTGACGCGCGAGGCTCCGGAGTGCTCAAACTCTGAAGTTGGGATATACACATCACACATATGAGCGCTTGAGCGATCGTCCACTGGCATGTACTAATCATCTGCAACAGGCGACCCTCTAGCCACGATGTGGGTCATGTCGATAGCATGCACTGAATAAACACACGACGTGTGCACATAAAAACAATCCCTATTAAACCCCCAAGCAGAGTACAAGGTTCAAGATAACTGACGAAACGACCAAAATGCCTATGTTCAACCTTACGCTACGCAAAGCGGCGTTGGCACCCTGGGAACCGTCCGCAACCCAGTCCCGCCAAGCAGCTTGCATGGCGATGATAAACGCTTGACCCTCTGGGCTATCCTGACCCTTATCAGGATACGAATAAGGATCAACTACAGGGGTCAGCCAATTGCCTGCATCAAAATGAACCAATCCAGAGGCATTAGAGGAAGAAAGACTCTTCCTCGAGAGCTCAGCCTGTGGGAGGTATGTGTGAACTCCCCATAGGAGGGATAGTCGATAGACAGTGCTCGCGACAAGGGCGGTAGATGATGCATCCAAGAACGTCGAAGAGTTGTCCGCGTAATTGTGAAATAATCCACTGGAATCCTAAACGGAGTGAAAACGTTCAAAGGAACGAACAGTAATTCAAACTCGAGAACGCACTAGATAACGGTACATTCCGTTGTGGATTTCTTGGACCCAATTAGCGAGATCCTCTTGCTGTTGGTTGAGAGAATTTGCATATTGCGACCTTTGGATCGTCCCGAGGACTCGAATCATCCCCGCTGCCGCCCAAGCATTCCCTGTCACAGTCAGTACGTACTTGGGAAAGCAGAGCGAAGAGGATTACCAGTAGACCAATACCCATTGTCCGTCCCATACGATCCAAGCTGTATGTGTTTCCATAAATTATTAGCTGTTGGATCTCGTAAGTATTTGCGGTATAAGCTAATTTGCGTGTATGCTTCTTGCAAAAGTGAGAGATTTTGGGTGGTCACGCCATAGTACGCCAAAAAGGGTGGCACCATGTACACAGAGTCACTCCTATGAGCGGAGAGGGATGACATATCTGCACGCCACGGAAGGTTGACTAGCCTACCATAGCTGTACTTGATCCATGCGATGGGAAATTGCACCATCCTGGGTCTTGGGCGCGTTCTGTAACAAGAACTCGAGCTGATCTCGTGCGGCACCTGCGTAGTCGAGCCCGTCCGACACGCCCCGTCCAGTCCAGTTGGCAAGTAGAACAGCAACGCCGATGCTAGCCGGGTCCCCAGCGCTCGAGTCATGGATGAGTGGTTGCGGACCAGTGACATTTCCATTCGAAATCGAACGGTTGGTAACAATCGTCTGCGCAATTGAAAATACGTCTGTCAGAGCGCCTGTCAAGCCGGAGGGGACCCGTTGGGGTGGAGGAACTGCGAAGGAGGAAAGGACAGAATAACTCGATGCGTTGTACTCCAAGAGAACCTCGGAACGTGTGCCGTATTCCCAGCTTTGAGGACAATGATCAAGTGGGCGCAACTATACTTAAAAGAGAGCAGACTCACCTGTGACTAGCCCCCTCTGCAAGTCGTTCACCAATGGTAGAAACCTGCCTGTCGGTCAGATTCTGCGCGTGGACAGGGGTAGATGATGTCA
Organism: Sutorius eximius; assembly: GCA_038089815.1. Taxonomy (NCBI): domain Eukaryota; kingdom Fungi; phylum Basidiomycota; class Agaricomycetes; order Boletales; family Boletaceae; genus Sutorius; species Sutorius eximius. The sequence continues at coordinate 75,361 of JBBPLN010000008.1, read as the reverse complement.
TCAAAGGTGCCACCACGACCCACAGCGCTCGTATGGTCCGGATGCACGTTGGAAGAGCCAGCATGGAGAGCGACGTAGTACGACTTGTCCGACGCACGGTACAATACGGAATCTATTGAACATTTTGACACGGAGGTGTTGAAAAATTTCTGGTGGGATGGTCAGAATTTGAAGATATTCTTAGCCATCCCCCCGCAATTACTTGTACCCGTGCTCAACGGGTGCGGGTAACGCAGCGGGCAAATAAATTCCCGTATCGCAACCAGTCACGAGTATACCCGTGCTACCCACAGCGAAACGGTCACTTCGTTGGACTCCCGCTAGTGTACCTTAGTCCGGCCTGGGGATGAGACATGGCGTGACTATGCATAAACCGCAGCTAAAGCTGTATATGATACTGCGCTGTTGGTTAGAAGGCCAAGTCAGTGGTAATAGGGTGGAGAGTGAACAACGGATGAACGCATCCATCGTGTGATTAGCAGCATGCAAGATTAGGAACGTTAGCGGCAATTTCGCACCTTCGCATGGCTTCACACCTCCACACGGTTTCGCACTCCACATGCCATCAACGTGTCACCGACGGACAGCACTTGGTGGCATGTGTTGCTCGTCAGCAGTCAATTGTTGGCAGCGCATCAAAAGAAGCTGAAAACTCAAGTGCTCATTTCTCCTCGGGCATGAACTGCTTGTTGTTGCTCAACGTTGGACCTGAACGCAAAAAGAATGTATCCCACAATCTGGGCATGGAAAAATAGCAATTTACACGTACTATATTTCGTGAGAGTCTGATCAGAGTCACTGATCAAGTTTAGCACTCACCACGCTGTCACGAACGATGACATGTCATTATACCTTGACCAATTCAACGGGGTACCTTAAATTAATTTAATTAAATCATTTGCGAGGAATAAAATAAAATAAAGATAACCCGACAACTGGGGAAACTTACCACTTCCTCTAAGTACCATAAATGTTAATAATATATTTTGGCACGGAAAAAGAGCAAGAGCATCATGGACTTGCATGCATAAATCCTCAACTCTTTGCTTTCTGAACAAAAGCGATGACGGGCAATGGCCACCATGCAATCTTGAGTCATTGTTATAGGATTCCAGGGATCCCATTGGGTCCCAAGCCAAGAGGGAGCTCGAGGACCCGGTTGATGGCACTTCGCCCGTGTCGCCAGCACCGGCAGTCGACGAAGACGTGTGACGGAAAGCTGGAAGCGCTGAGACAAACAAGTCATCCATTACCGGTTAACGAAGCGTCGGCACGCTTCGATTGAAGGAACTTGCACAGGTTTTGAGGGACTGTTGGGAAAAGATATCCACCGCTCCGAACGAGTAAAGTCGTAGTACTGTAGTCTAAGCCGTGAATAATAAACGTATACGCCCTCGTAGTAAGACTCCAGAATACAGCAAACTGGTGTGCGATGAGTAGTCCACTTAGCCATCCGGATACAATGACTTGGAAGCGGTGTGCCTGGACAAAGTAGATGATCTGCAACGGTAGCTACCCCGTTACTCCATGGCCGACCTGGATACCCAGCTCCATCAAGATCCTTCGACCCCGCGCAACCCAATAAGAGACTGTGGACGTGTCATTGAACCACATCTTCGTCCGCAGATGGGCTTGCTCCGGCGTCATGGCTGGGTCAGATGAACTACTCGCGTCATTACCTGCGGATACGACACTGTTCGAGGCTTTCTTGGCATCCTTGTCGACAACCCTGCCGTGATTGACGTCCGATGCACCAACTTCCTGCCTCTCCTTTGTAGCCCACAACCCACCTTGGCGGATCCACCCCGCAACATTGTTCTGCAACTTCACGGCGTCAAGGATACCGATGACAGCTAATAAAGTTACATCGTATGGTTCTCTCTCTTCAGATTCCGATGATATCGGTCTAGAGGGTAGTCCCGGAACTATTCGATCGGTGGGATGCGCAGCAATCTCTTCCCGGTTTTCCTGCTTGGCTTTCTTGTTTCGTTTTCTCTCCGTGGGCTCCTTCGTGGCCAACAAGGAGCGCAGATCGTGCTGTCTCCTCGTACCATCATATTCTGGTATGCATGCATGATTATATGGTTGGAGTGCCGCCTTGTGTGGGGAGTCATCGAGTAAGAGTGTTGTGAACGCCGAATGAATGGTTTGAGATTGGGATGGAACTACAGGATGCCTCTCGAGTTTCTCAGAGCTAAGAGTTGATACGAGCAGGCTCCATGGCTTCGTAAGGTCTTTCGTAGTAACCGTTTTCCGATCTAGAGTGTAAACGCCGGTCAGGGCACGCGCAACGACCGATTTCATCAATCTGATGTTCGAGCGTTCCATTAGACATGGAGAAACATACTCACGGTACTCCGCTTCCGACAATCCGAGACTCTTTCGATTCCATACTGCTTTTAATTCGCTCTTGGCAGGCCCGAACACTTTCTCCACCATATCATCCACACTGTGCGGTTGCGCAGACGACCACACCATCGTGTCCAGCCATGCTTTTGTCTCTGGGCAAAAGAGATACTGTCGGAGAGACTGCATATATGGACGTGGCTGTACGGCTCGCAGTTGTGTTCCCGATGAAGTCCGAGACCGAGCGGAACGGATGAGAAGTGTGCCATTAAGATCAAGGACAAGAAGTTTGCGGCTCGTTCTGGGGTCTTGCAAAACCTCCGATGGCTCCTGTGAAAGAGCGAGATACCCAGGGCTCGGTTTGGGCGGCTGAGATGTCTTTGGTGGAGGCGGTGGGGACACCTTCTGTTGTGGTTCTGGCGAAACGGGTTTTGGAAGTGGCAAAATGGATTCTACGGGAGTTCTCGCACGAAATGTAGGTCGAGAGACGTAGGGTGGTGGGGTATATGTCGAGTAGTGTCGGCGCGGCGGAATTCGGTAAGGAGCTGAATTCCTGTCTCTTTGTGGTTCACGATCGTCCCAATCGCGAGCAGCTCCAAAATTACGTCGCCGTCTAGAGTTAGAAGACGAGTCGGCATACGATGCACGACTGTCATCGCGCCACTGCTCGTCGTGACTCCGTGGTCCGTGTGAACGCTGAGGATAATAGGAAGAAGTTGGTGCCATAGGTTCGTCCCGCCAATAGTTGAACCTCGAACTTGGGGGGACTTCAGTAGGTGGTGCGTAATGTCTCCAGCTGGATTCGTGATAATACGAGCGGTTATACCCTTGGTCCCAATGGGGTTCCTCCCAACGCCGATGATTGCGTGACATCGTGTGCCCTTGGTAGCGCACCGATACTTGGAAGTGTCCCGATCGCTGAAGGAATGAAATCTTGGAACGCCAAACACGCTTTACTGGCTGAGGCTGCGGGCGGAGAGTGGCTTCGGACGAGCCTTGATGTAAATAACTTGTCTGAGAAGGACCTTCCTTTTCTGTGATCGTACAACATAGTATAGCCTATACAACGCTAATACAAAACGCAAACGATAAAGCAACCCGCCAATATCACCTTCGTCGTGATCTCCGGCTTTCCTGCTCATTAGTCTGCTGCGCGTTGTGATACAAGGAGGACCCTGATCTATCAACCGTCCGTTCGACAATGGATGTGCCGTCCCGGAAACGTGTCCGGAACAACACATTGGCATTCGTGAAGAGGCCCTCTTTCAGGGATACGACAATGAATTGCGAGCCTTTAAATCGGTTTTTGAAGAGATGACCAATGTGCTGGGTGTGTGACAGGTCAAGCGCTGCGTCAATCTCATCCAGTATATACATAGGAGCGGGCTTGAACTGGAGAAGGGCCATGATAAGAGATAGTGCAATCAACGAACTAATTTGAAGGTCCCATAAGAAGTTGATAGAGTAACACATCAGCAGTGACGCACCGTTGTCCACCGCTGAGCTCGGTAAGGCTCTGCTTCCATACAGATCCAAGTCGGACCTTGACTTCGAGGCCTTGCATTAGGTCTTGCCCCTCTGGAGGTTGCAACTTGGCAAAGTTGCCGGGTAGCAGCTCTGCAAATATGGCCCCAAAGTCCCTGCAGGCCGGGACATCGGTAAGTCATTCCACGTGGCGAGAGGAACAAACTCACCCATCGACCTTCTCCCAAGTCTTCTGAAGGGCATCGCGTTTATAACGATCAAGCTCGGCGATCGTTTCCTCTATCTTTTGTTTGTCTTTCAGTACGGTTGACATCATCTTCTTGATCTCGCCTTCCTTCTTCTCCACGCTAGTACCTGGGAGTAAGCAAACGGACGACAAATACTAATCACGAAGGCTGGGTGCAGTACTGACGTTTCAATCATATTCATGACTTTGGGGTTGACCTTCTTCTTCATACCGCGTTGCCGTGCCTCCAACTCATCTGCCTTGCTAGACAGAGCCCCGATATCAACCGAATTGAAGTCGTATGGGGAGCCAGGGTTCCCAAACGACCTGTACGCGTTTACAAACGATTACGGACGAGGTTGGTGTGGCACGACTTACTGGCATTCCTCGCGAATCCAATCGTATTGTCTCTCGAGATTTGCCATGAATCCGGTTCGAGCAATCTTGTCCTTTTCCAGAGCACCAATTTCATGTTCCAACCGCTTCATATTTAGCTCAGCATCCGATATGCCCTTTTTCTGGGCTTTTATGGCATCATCGAGTTCCTTCAGTTCGTTGTCGAACTGGGTCAGGGTTGCACGCTCCTCTTGCAACTTTGCCTCCGCTTTGGCATGTTTAGCCTGTACAATGGTATTCGACTCAAAAGTCGACGCCGGCAACTGGCAAACGACGTACTGCAACATCGGCCAACTTATCTTGAAGTTTGCTGACTTCTTTCTGCATCTTATCGATTTGGGTAAATGCATTTCGAATCGCAACATCCGCAGCTTGGATATCATTTTCCATTTGTTCTTCATAGACGGAAGTGTATCAGAGGCAGTACATAGAATGAAAATTCTACCCACCTAACTCCAACACCGCCGTTTGGTGTTCCTTTTGCCGCGTCTTCACCACAACAGCTTGCTTTTGAAGCGCGCTTTTTTGCTTGGAGATGTCGTTCTGCGCAAAGCATGGCGATCAAGGGCGGAGCAGGAAATCCATGCGCATCTCACCTTCAGCTCATTGATCTTCCCCTCCTTGTTGTCCTTGAACTCGCGCATATCCTTTTCGAGTTTCTTGACATCCTGTTCCGCAGCTTTCTGCTTGTCTTTCGCGGCTTGAACAGCATTCTGAAGCTCGATAATGGCTTGTTTATGAGATTCGACCTCAGCGCCCAGCTAAACGTCATGCGTCAGGTTATCTGAACATAGTAAACGCAATTATTCCTTACCCTGGCAGCATTGCTGCCTCCAATTTGCTCATCCAACAAGCGGAGTTCGTGCTCCTTCATCTCTACATCCCTTGAAAGCTTCTTCCACCGTCCTCTCCTTTCCTGCCCCGCGCCCTCCCCCCTCTCTAATTCCTGGAGCCGACGCGTGGCCTGTTCTAGCTGTTTCTCCGCGTCCAACAATTCCTGAACTCTCAACAACGTACCGCTTCCGCTAGGTGGTGCTCCACCACTGAGGGTCCCAGATGGATCGTAGACATCACCATTGAGCGTTACGGAGCGGACCTTGGCGCCAAAGGTTACGGCATTAGCGGCGTCGGCGTCCGCACAGATGATTGTGTCGCCGAATACGTAGGCCATAGCACGAGCAACTTCGTCGGGGTAACCGATAAGCGAGAGTGCGACATTTGCCTTCTCGGGAGCGAGTTTCTCGACCTGAGCGAGTTTCTGTTACGTTTGTGAGACAATTTGATTGCAGATACGGCGACGGATTCACATTAACTGTCTACATACCTGCGCAGAAAGAGTGAAAGCGTTGATTTTATTAAGAGGGATAATCGTCACGCGTTTCTTGAGTTTGCCGTTCTGTAGAAGGTCCTTGCCGACACGTTCATCCTGAACGACGACATTGTATAACTTGCCACCTGCCGCGATCTCAAGCGCTGTGGCCTTGTTAGCGTGCTCGGAAGGGATAGAGGTCAAGGTGGCGACAAGGCCTTTGACTTTACTGCGGTCAAAGTTGGGGTAGGGCAACGCGTAGTCAAAAGTCAGGTTAGAGAGACGATGCTTGACAGCGTCGCGCGTCTTCAACTGGGTGTTAGTGAATGACAATGTATCATGAAGACTATTCTTGCCTCTGTCCGCTCGTTGACTAGACCTCGGGCGGTGCGCAACTCGACGTCGCACTGTTGTTGCTGCTCGGCACTCCACCCACATTCAGCCAATTGACGTTTCAATTTGTCGAGTTCAGCCTTCATCTTGGTAAGGTTCTGTTGGCCTTGGTGGGCGTCCTTCTCGACATCCTTCCACTTTGCCTCAAGCATTTTCAGCTCTTTCCCGTTCATCGAAAGCTTCAAGCGATTCTGCTCTTCCTCGGCGACACCCTGTGCAAGGCGTGCCTTGGCCTCAGCAATTTGGCCCAAATAACCACCTCCAGTATTCCCAGTGTTGGACGTTGATACGCCAGTCAAGAGGGTTTGGAGAAGTTCCTCTGAATTAGCAAGGGCGGTTTGAGTCGCATCGTGAGAGGTCTTCACACCTTGATAGGCGTTCTCGAGCTGGTTGACTTGACCCCGCTTATCTTCCAGTGAGTCGCGCAAGTTTTGAAGTTCGTCCTGGGAAATAGTGACTTTCTTTTTCTCCTCATCAATGTTACCGTTTGCGAGTTGAATCTGGGTATTGAGTTTCTCGAGCTCTTTGTCCAACTCTGCGACAGCTTCTTCCATCTTCTTCAGCCTCCCACCTTTCTTCCGCTCCGCCTCGCGCTTCTCATTGACTTCTTGCCACATGTTCTCTGCCGCCTTGCAGTCCTTCAACAACTTCTTCTTGTGCTTATCCGCAGCCTCTTTCTCCGCTTCCTTTGCCTCAATATCCTTTTCTGCCACTTCGACTTTTTTGTTAGCGTCAGTCCAGTCCCAGGCCCGCAGCAAACGGCCGATGCGCTCGAGTTCCGTTCTATCCTTTTGCCAGGCGAGGAACTGCCTTTTCTCAGCACGAAATTTTTCCAGCTTTGGCGAAATCTCCTCGGCAAGGATAGAGTTGAGTTCCTGGACACGTTTATCCTTCTTGTCCATCGTCTTCTTGGCCTTGTCCTTGCGCTCTTCGAACATGCGAGTACCGGCCGCTTCCTCCACCATTCCGAGAATTTCTTGTGGTCGCATATTAAGGACCTACGAGGCGGATGTAAACATACCCAACAGAAACGCCGGAGACGACCGACCTTGGTTATACGACCCTGCATGATCAGGAAGTTGGGGTTGTTGATATTCAACTGGACACTCTGAAAAAGATTTTGAACTGTTTGCTGAGTAGACTTGTGCCCATTCAACAGGTACTTTGATATGTTTGGGAGTGCAATCTGCGCTCGTCAATTGGTTAGTAAACGTCCACTCCCTGAAATGAGAAACCGACCTGACGCGTGACTGTGATTTGCTTATAATCCTCTAATCCCACTGGACTCTTCTCCCGATCTGAGTTGTCGAAGACGATCGTGACGCTCGCTTTGGTGACCCCAGCCTGCCCACGTTTGTAAATGAGGTCTTGTTGATTCTGCGCACGCATCTGCAAAAGTAAGTCTGGTAATTAGGCCCAGCCCGTTCAGAAAACGAATTACCGACCTGTGACATGTTCGTAATCCCGAGAACAAAGCATATCGCGTCTAGGATATTGGACTTGCCCGATCCGTTCAAGCCTGTGATGGCGTTGAACGAAGGATCCCATCCCGTTATCTGCGTTCGCACTGGATAGGATTTGAATCCTAAATCACCACGTTAGAGTAGAATACGCTTGGGTTGTACGACCTGCCTTCCAACACAAGTTCTTCGATCCGCATTCTTTGTGTCGGTGATCGTGAATGTTGACGCGACGCGACGCGTCAAGAAATTCAGACGGAGCGCAAATATTAGAGTCACGTGTCAAGTTTTGGGATGCCGTTTTGTAAGGTTTTAGAGAAAAAAATTCCATCAAACTTCTGGCGCCCATTCCCAGGATCTCAGCGCTTGGTGTATCATCGCGGACGGCTTTCTTTTGATAACGCTGTTGATAAGCTTGAAACATGACGCGAAGGTCCTCCCTAATGAGCACCTCCATAATGGTCACCCACAGAAAGCAGATGCGTTCCACCCGCGACTAGCCTCCGAAGACCAACGGAAAAGGAAGTTCGGGGTAAAAGTTGCCGATAAATTTCTGCGGAATACTGTCGGCATTCCCCAGCTGAGGACCACGCCGTGTGCCTGCGCACTGTTGAGTTCCCCTTTCCACCGAACCACTACATTCTCTGGTGACGTGGGTTCATCTTGAACAAACGCCGTAACATGTGAGTTATCGTATCTTCCTCGACCCGCGCCAGCTCGCAATTCACTGTCCTCATTCTAATGTCCAGACCACATCTGTTGGTTCTTTTGAATTCCCCAGCCAGTTTGATTGATCTCAACATCCTTCCTTTCAGAATGTCGCTCTCGGATATCTCCGACTTGACTGACCTCTCCACCGATGATGATGACGTACCGCTGGCGAAGCGCACTTCCAAGGCTAAGAAAACATCCAAGGAGTACAAGATTACGCATGTTCTCCGTGCACCCCGGACAGCGCAATATACTGCCAAGTCACTCTATGGTACGTGAACTGGCGATCAGCCCCGTCTTGAAATGTTTATTGTTTTCATGTTTTCCCACCGATAGACCAGATCATTGAAAATGCCATAGACCTTGATCCGGAGTATCAACGGGGTAAGCTGTTTACCCGGGGAGCGAATATTGTTTGACGTTGCCATCTGATGGGGCTCGTTTTAAAAGATGTCATATGGCAGGAAGAAAAGCAGTCAGGGTTAATCGACTCGATATTGCGCAATTACTACATACCCCCGATTATTTTCGGTGAGTAGAGCTCTATTGTTGGTCATACCAGATTTCACAACGGAGTGTGAAGCCGTAACAGTTCAGGATGACGGGAGCGAACTGCGAACTTGCATCGATGGGAAACAGCGTTTGACTTCAATTCAGAGGTAAAACTTTGCTTTTGCTACGCCCGTCCACTCTAATTTAAATTATCACTACGGAGATTCATTGACGGACAGGTGTGTTGCCAGATCTACCTGCACTATTTATTCTCTGACGTTGCAAACACAGATCCCGCGTCAGTCATGTCCGTTTTCATTGATGTTTGGACATACTAACCCACCCTATTCGGTCACTAGATAAGGACTCGTGAGTTTGATGTTGCGCAATTGCAAGGTCCGTTTACAGGTTAAACGCTTGTTCGCGTAGATTCACCAACGAGAAACTCTGGTACAAATCGAGTGCAACGAATACAAAACGCAAGCTTCTTCCTCAACACCTGCGAACACAGTTTGCGAATAAACAGATCGTGTGCGTCGAATATACAGAGTTGGATAATGACCAAGAACGAGAGATTTTCCAGGCAAGCACACAATTTCTTACATTAGCCGGATTCTTATTGCAGTTTACTATCCGCAGAGGGTTCAATTGGGGGTCGCCCTCACACCCGCAGGTTCGCCATTATTTGATTATCTGCCAGCTGTCGCTGATTCGACTTGCCGGAAAAAGAACGACTGCAGGCGCTTGTTGGCCCGTGGCCCACGATCATTCGCGACATTCAAAACCAGGTTCTTGGAGAAGAGGGTTTCGAAGGTTATCTTGATTGGGGCCATGCTCGCGGACGGGATTTCCAGTGCCTGGCTACGATCGGTTACCTTATCGAGAATCACCCCAAGACTGGGATCCCGCACCCCAAGACACTCGAGAAATGGCTTCAGAAACCCGAAACCGTGTCGACTCAACTTCGTGCCGACTTACACGAAACCTTCCGGATCTTTGTTACTCTAGCGCGTGATAAAAAATACAGTGGATCACTTAATCGGCCTACCCGTGTTTCCCCGATCGAATTCGTCATGATTGGCGTGTTGATCTACCTGAAGAGGCAGACACTGTCACTCACGCAGATATCCTCAGCTATCGAGAAAATGAGGAAAGACGTCCGTGCCTCCCACCAGGATATCCGTTCAAACACTCGCGTCACTAAACATTTGATGGAATTTATGGCCAAAAAAATCAAAGTTTCTGAACTCAAGAGCGACGGAGAAGGGGACAAACCTGCCGCTCAGGTGGTAGCTAAAATGGTCAAATCGGCGAAGCGCAAGAGACCTCTTTATTCAGACGAGTCGGACACGGAGCCGACTGCCAAGGTAATTCCCGCAAATAAATCGACCAATTCAACGCCTGCTCAAGGTTAGTCGATTCTATTTTCGGGAAACGCTTGACAATCCAGGCTGATTGCATTCAAGCCGTCAAGTTATCAAAGGAAACACCAGGCGCGAATGATCCGAAGATGAACGGCACGAAGAAAGCGGTGGCCGCGCCGAGTTCCGGAACTGACGTGACGCTGAAACCTCCCAAACCAGCACCATCGTCTCGTACAACGAATAACTCGATGTCCAATCTCTTTACTGCTCCGGTCAAGAAATCTTCCCTGTCTACCCCAGCGACGCAAACATCGCACAACCAAATTCCGCCGCAACTGCCACCCACTTCTAATGGTCATAATGTACATTCGGAGCCTACCGCATCAGGCCCTGCGCGCCACCCTCTGACCGTACAAACTGGCCCTATGGTGAAGCTAGAATCACCGCAGATGACATTGAGTTCCCCAGCTACCCGATCCGCTATTGACAGACTCGCGCCGATCCGTGCCGCCAAGGCGTCGCTCACTACTGGCGTGCAGTCCCCTGCTGTCCGTAACTTCAGTGACATAAAGGCAATCCCTAGCCCCAGTACAGATACTCTGCAAATACCCGTTGATCCTCGACAGAACCCTCCTATACCTGTACCCCAGCCTGCAGCATTGCAGCAACAGCTCCCGCCACCACCGTCAGCTCATATATTGTCACAGCATTTGCCCGCAGAACAAGCGCAGGGACATCCCATCCCTGTGGAGGTCGAGGAAGTGTTGCGAAACTTACGTTCACAATTCCCCCAACCTGGTCCTCCTGCCCGAGGCGCGAGTAATGGCGCTGTAAATCCACCAACATCAGGGCAAAATGTACAGTCGAATGGGATGACTGGATATCCCATGATCCTTCCTTCAGTGCCTGGGCACGTGAACCTTGGTGGTTCTACTAACCCAGTACATACCTTTCAAGGATATGGTGCTGGCCCACCTCAGAGGACATATCATGGAAGCTCACAGCCAAACCCAAATCAGGCATTTGGGTCACATATGATTCCTTCCTCAAGTTTGGGCATGTCAGGGAATATGGCCTCACATCCACCACCATATCCACCACCCCCATCACTTACCATGAATATTTCTGCTCCTACTCCAGCTGGTCCCCATGGTCTTCCACAACGCCCAGCACTCAATATGAATGCTCCCCGCAACTTCATTCGCGCAGAACCACATGTCCATCCACGTAGATCGGGGTCCTCGGAGAGTATGAATCCAGATGGTCGACGGGGATCATATAACAAAGACCGACATCGCCCCCCGGACAACAGAAGACCTAGCTGGCACGACCATGATCGCGACGCCTACGACAGACGAAGCCGGTTTCATCAACGATCTTAGAGGGTCCCGACTGTGTCGAGGCATAGCTGGTCAGGAGAGGATGATAACCCAATACCCCCTCGTCACAGGTAGCGACCTATATATATATATGGAGCAACTGAATGTGGAACGTAATGAGCCCTCCCCTCTTCAACGCACCTTTTTGGGGAAATGTGGCAGGCAGGTGGAATGGAAGTCAAATCTGGTCCGCCGTTATCGATCCGTTGCCTCTTCGCTTAGTGCCAATTCCGCACATTTCAAGATGGTGCAGTAAATGTGTTTGATTCATACCTGCAGTCTTATCATGATCATTAGATGTGTTGTCAACGTATCCATTCCCTTCATTTAGTCCGCACGTAGCACATTTTTTAACTCTTGTTAATATTCTCGCTAGCTCACGTTGACCGATGTCGTATTGTGGACTCTGTCCTTGAGGCCTTGCCAGCGAAACAGTCCAACTCGAGTCTGGAAAGCGGCCCGTGCCAAGTGATAGAACGAGCGTGATTCCTCCCCCAAACTACCTGAACATCACAATAAAAGAACCCTCTAACAGATGAAGGTGCGAGTGGCCGAGCGCCGATTCGCCACGTAGAACGGATTTCCACCAAAACACCGCCGCGGTATCAACGATGATCTGGGTCGGGATATGGGGCAGATGAACCAACACGACTGGGATCAGATTAAAGTGAGACCCGAACGAAAGGAAGGTTCTCTGAGGTGCTTAGGGTTAAGGGTGGTGGAGTCTGATGCGGACGTTTTACGATTGTCGGATGGTGGGCTACATGGAAAGCCGAACTACTGGAGAAGGATGGTGACCGCCATAGCTACACACGCCAGTGCCACATACGGTGAGAGACGTTCCCCTGTTTTAAAATTCGCAGGTTGGTCCTCCGACTTCATTGTCACCGAAAGCAGTGACCACACACCTATCCGAGCAGACATGAAGAATAAACCAAAGATCCTGCGCGTGTGTCAATACGAGTGACGATGATGATATGCATGGAAAATGTAATACCCGTCCTTGTTCCTGTCAATGAGTCGGGGCGCGACCGCGCGCACGTAGGTGCACGTACAAATCATGAGCAGGATGACAAGAAGAAGAGATTGGAAATTGAAGAGTGCTGACTTTTGGTGCAGTCAGTTCGAGATGGCGCATATGACATTCATCAAATCTCACCATGGTGCACTTCGAGAACGACTTGACCAGCCCAAGTCACGAGCTTCCAGCAAACGTCTCGCCACGTGCACCAGGTTTCCTTTTTCGGCATAGATCCATAAGGGTCAAACATTAGGCTACTACGTCCTTGTCTTATTTGAAGTTGGTCTTTTGGAAAAGATCCGCTGAGCATCACTTCCAGCTTACCAGAAACCTAGGTCAGCGCCCGGAAGGGCAAAGGCAAAGGTTTTTAATTTCATGGCCAAGGGTTCGGTGCACTTTCGGTGATATGTTTTCAATCCTGATGCGCTCACTGCCTGAAGGTTCATATCAAACCAATCCCCACGGGCTCGGTGGAACCCCTCACCGACCCTTTTTAGGTGGATTCCGACTCAACACACCAGGTCTCATCTCACAGCGGGCATGGATTTCCCACGTATGTCTGATGGCCATCTGTTCCAATGCGATATGGTCACCAAGATCGGCGAATACCCCGGGCGCCAAGCAAGGTACATCTTTCACAAGGATCGCGTGACCGTTTTGACCATGTACCGTCCCGCGGAGTTTTGTCCAATTTGTCCAGTTCTTCAAATGCCCAGGCATGATAGCAGTACCCGATAGGTGCGGCGAAGTTCATGTTTAGACAATCCTATGCTGTATAAATCAGAATTTTCATATTTTGCAAGGTGTACTTGCGTCAACTGGCCAACAATTCGTTAGTGAGCGACACTGTATGGCTAATATGCGATGTCATAGGAGGAACGACATGTTATATTCATATGGTTGAAACCCGGCGGCTGTCATCACTGTCGGGTCTTCTGGACTATGTTTGTACTGCGATCGTATCTGCAGTGCTTGGCTGAAATCCCAACGGTTGTTTTCGTTTATCACTTGACAGAACAGAACATGTCTGAGCATATCCGCTCTGATCAGATTTCCTACGGTTCGAGGCCTCGGACGACATATTGCCGGGTCATTCCATTTGCGCATCCCCGTGTGGCTTTCCATGATCAGTCTTATGAATGTTGATGTCCGGAGTATGTTGTTCTCTCAGGCACGTAATTGATAGTATCTGACTAAGTATGACCGGGGCTGTTGTAGAGTGTGTGCTTATCTGACGGCACGCGCACAGTTTCGCTCTGGGTATAAGCGGCGGCCGAGAGACGTGGCGGATAGGTGTCTCGGATGAAGATAACAGATGTAGCTCACTCGTGCTGTTACCAACATCAGACTTGGTGAACGAATTGATCAGGTTATAATGACCGTTTGGCCTAGACATGCATGTATTGGACCTCTCATAGTTCAAACCGGGTCCAGTATCGCCTTTGTCAGGTATATAGTACAAATCCATGGGTATGTCAGTGTTTCAAGCTTCGTTATCCAATCAGGCTTCGTATTGATTGTCGACGTTTGTCGTCGTGTGTCGCTGTTCAAAGTAATCGTACCCTCTGCAGAGAAATGGGCGTCATTGGAGTTCATCTTGGTGACCCAGCGGAATACGAGGCCGCAAACCAAAATTTCCACAAGGTGTGTAGGGCCCCGTTCTTGGAGCCGACGATGGGAATGAAGATGATGGATCCGTGTGCGACGTACCGCATGGCCAAGGTAGGATATTCCCAAAGGGACGGGACACGTGTTCTCGGTTCGCTATTTTCGTTGGTGGAATGTCCCGTCCATATCGTGTACGACCGCATGGCGCGGTGATTTCTAGCGAGGACATTCCCAGGTTGAACGTGCCTGCGTGCGTGTTATGTACGGCGGTGAGCTCTGATGATTTATTCCTCGGCGGCTTTGTTTTACGATATGAGCGCGGTAGATGCTCGGTTACAAATGGGATATATTGGTCGCTGAAATCCCCATTTCCTACAAAAGCCAGCTCATCGTTCGGTTGCTCCCCTCCATCGCCGTGGACTTCCCTCTTCCTTCCCACGACGTGCGATGTCGGCTTACGAGGAGCACAACAGTATTGGGTCGGCCGAGAAGGAGAAACAGACAGGTAACCCTCTCCTCTTTGCCCACACTCAATCACGACAACGGTTCACTCTTCAGAAACCCTCAACGCTGTCCTTCCCCTAGACGAATTTGATGACCCCAACATCAACAAGGACGAAGCTCTCGCTGGCATACTTGGTCAGTACTCTTTGCTGGCCTCGTTCTGACAATCTCTCACCGCAGCCGACAGAGGATGATTCCCCTTACCCTGAGGTGCGATCTGCTGTCGCAAACACCGACGATACCAGTATTCCTTGTGGAACATTTCGTTCATGGACGATGGGTATGAGCCTATCCTTGGAACCAGCTCTATTCAGTCTCGTTCATTCATTCTGTTGTACCAGGTCTCATATGGGCAATCGTGGTGCCAGGATTGAACCAATTCTTTTTCTTCCGATATCCCTCCGTCACTGTCAGCAATAATGTTGCACAGCTTCTTTCTTTCCCAATGGGTCGGCTGTGGGCCAAGATCGTGCCAAATTGGAAGATTTTTGGCATTTCAATTAACCCTGGCCCATTCACGATCAAAGAACATGTTTTGGTGACGATCATGGCAACTGTCGGATATCAGTCTGCATATGCTGTGCGTTTGCGATGTTCTCTTCATCACATCCTTGGCTTACCAGATTCTCCAAGACCGACATCATCGCGGTGCAAAGGGTGTTCTACAATCAAATATTCAATTTTGGCTGTACGTTTTCTTGGATTCTGACGTTTGCTTCTGATTCTGACATTCTTCGACAGACCAATGGATGTTGGTAATGTCCACACAGATGATCGGCTTCTCCCTAGGAGGTGTCATGCGCCGCTTCCTGGTAGAGCCTCCTTCCATGAGTATGCGTGAATCTTGTCCCGCATGATTGCTCCCTAATTCAATCAATCAGTCTGGCCTGTCAACTTGGTTAACTGCGCCCTCTTCAACACTCTGCATGCTCAAGTCTATGCTGGTATGGGCACCCGTGGAGGTCTCTCACGCGGCAGATTCTTCACATATGTCTGGTTCGGCGGTCTTTGCTGGTACTTCTTGCCGGGTTATCTTTTTCAGGCGCT
Organism: Sutorius eximius; assembly: GCA_038089815.1. Classification (NCBI taxonomy): domain Eukaryota; kingdom Fungi; phylum Basidiomycota; class Agaricomycetes; order Boletales; family Boletaceae; genus Sutorius; species Sutorius eximius. The sequence goes on along the minus strand of JBBPLN010000008.1, from coordinate 59,620 downwards.
CAGCTATTTCACCTGGGTATGCTGGATCGCGCCGGACAACGTCGTCGTCAACCAGCTGTTCGGTTACCAGAGCGGTCTCGGCATGAGCCTCATCACCTTCGACTGGGCGCAGATTACCTATATCCTCAGTCCTCTCGCTTCCCCATGGTGGGCAGAGGCAAACGTCATCGCAGGTTTTGTCGTGTTCTTCTGGATTGTGGCACCCATCATTCACTTTACCAACACTTGGTACGCGGCGTACATGCCCATGCAGTCGCGCGGTTCCTATGACAACACTGGTGCCCCCTACAACGTGACGCAGATCCTCACGCCGAACAACCAGCTTAACCTCACTGCTTACCATGAATACAGCCCTCTCTTCCTGTCTACCACGTTCGCACTTTCGTATGGCCTTTCGTTCGCATCCATTACGGCTACGATCGTCCACGCTATCTTGTACTTCCGCAAACAGATTTGGACCCAAGCACGCCGGGCTCTTCACGAACAACCCGACATCCACGCACGCCTCATGTCTAAATACCGCCGAGTTCCCGAATGGTGGTACATGTGCATCTTCGTGGCCATGTTCGTATTCGGCGTCGTCTGTATTGAAGTCTGGCCAAGTGACTTCCCAGTCTGGGGTTTCGTATTGGCTCTCGTGATCGCATTTCTCTATATCATTCCCATCGGTATGATCCAAGCTATCACCAACCAACAGATCGGCCTCAACGTTATCACCGAATTAATCGTCGGTTATGCTATTCCCGGTCGTCCTCTCGCCATGATGATGTTCAAGACTTGGGGATACATTACGATGTACCAGGCACTTCAGTTCGCATCCGACTTTAAACTTGGTCATTACATGAAGATACCCCCTCGGACGATGTTTTGGTGTCAGATAGTCGCCACCGTTATTTCCGGGACCGTCCAACTTGGCGTCCAAGCCTGGATGTTTACCAACATACCCGACATGTGCAGTCCCACTCAGCCCAATGGATTCATTTGTCCCAGCACGCAAGTGTTTGGGACTGCTTCTATAATCGTACGTGATCGTGATCGAGTTTTGGCGATTCAATGGCTCACCCTCATTTAGTGGGGCGTCATCGGCCCTCAACGCCAGTTCTCCAGTGGCCAGGTATACCACGGCCTGGTCTGGTTCTTCCTCGTTGGCGCGTTTTGTCCGGTTGCTGCGTGGCTCGCTCAGAAGAGATGGCCGAACAGCTGGGTCCGTTATGTCAAGTACGTCATGTTCATTCAACCATCTAAACACGGATATTGAAACGTACGGTATAGTTTCCCCGTCATCTTCAATGGTACTGGATATATTCCTCCCGCGTCGGCTGTCAACTATGTTACATGGGGTATCGTCGGCTTTATATTCCAATACGTCATTCGTAGACGCCACTTCTCCTGGTGGACAAAATACAACTGTATGTATCTCTCACTTGCGCAACATCCCTGTTCACTCACGCCCTCCGTCTCCAGACGTCCTCTCCGCTGCGCTCGACACAGGGCTTGCATGTTCCATCATACTCATCTTCTTCTGTCTACAATATCCTAAAAACGGTACAATCGGTGCAACCAACGTCCAGACATGGTGGGGAAACACCGTATTCTTGAAGACCGCCGACGGCCTTGCGACGCCACTGAAAGCGGTCAATGGCACATTCGGGTAAGTACAGATGGTTTTGGATTGGGATATTCCGTTTGCTGATCGCGTTCTCGGCAGGCCGTCGACATGGTAAAGTGGGGTTATGTACGGAGTGAACGACATCTGTAATGATATAAATGATATACCGAAATGTTGTAGTTACGCCATCGAACCGGTGAGAGATATGAGCCTACTCAGTGCGGGGATCATTGGACACCGCCCGTTCCTGTGCGACCAAGGGTTCTGCACAACATCTGAGATGTGTTTCAATTTGACGAGACATTCGTTGTATGCATATCTCGTGCTCGTCTCCTCGTTTATCGCGCTATTGCATAGTTTAATTCGACCATGATACATGATGCCTCGAGAACAATTGGTCTCTCGATGCTGGAATCATATCCATTGAATCCTCGAGCATCGCATGTTTTTGGACAGAGTAAACAAGGATGTATGTTTCAATTCACGGGCACGATTATGATATGTTCACCGTGGACCCGCAGGCGACTCGCTTCCAATTTGACACTCCATGGCCAGAGCGAAACATTAATACCATCAGAGTTCATCCCTCAACCCCTGGTGTGGGAGATTGGCATGCTTGGGTGGCTCGGAGGACATAAACATTGAGAGAAAGTCGTGGGCAATGTCAGCTGCAGTAATAGCAGTGATCTCAGCTGACCATCTCTTTGTCAGAGAAAAAAGCTTTTTGTTAGGGTGGAACGACCTGAGGCTCACCGTGGTCATACGCAGGTGCGACTTCGACAACGTCCGCGCCACTAGAAAAGGGGAAAGAGAGGGAGCGTCAAGTCATGGAACAGACAGTACTGTTTGGATATGGAATACAAACACGAAATTCAAACCGGCTAATCCTCTGATGATGCGTTTGACTTCCCTGCTTGTCCACCCTCCAGCCTCGGGGGTACCAGCTGCAGTCCCCTGAGTACATTCGATCATGTGTAGTGAAACGACGACTTACTACCCGGTGCCATGCCAGGATCTATCGGTCGTAGTCAGCCAAGGATTCTTCGAAGAGCGGTGTGCGCACCAATGACATCGATGTCAAGGCTGTGTGCGAAGTTAGCATCGTGGTCTGGTGTTCGTCATGGAAGCCTAACCTCAAGTACACTGGCGTATCGCCGACCCGTTTCCTGATTCGTTCGATGATGGAAGGAACACCGTGGTCATCGATATCATCACTGGTTATATAATGGAATCCCACTGATTCGTCGTCTTCGAGTTCATTGATACCCTGGTTAGATTAGAACGTCCGTTGACATGCAGCTCTCTTGGCAGTCCTTTACACTCACCTCGAACTTGCAACGAATGCCAGCATGGATGCTAGAGTTGGCGATGAGATGTTCCTGGTATGCAATGTAAAAGAATGAACCGTGGTTGACGCGTGATTGCTCTGTCGTAGCCCCAGGGTATGTCGCCCCGGGCCATGTATCAACATGTGCATCAAAATGAATCACTGATACTGGGCCATAGACTTTATTGAGGGCACGGAGAATGGGGAGAACGATGGTGTGGTCGCCGCCGAGACTAGAGAAGCCATGTGAGGATATGCAAGAAGGTATGTAGTCATCGTCACCTGATGATTCGTGGATGCTCGCGGCCATCTTTTGCTAAAAGAGCTCCACGAGGCCAGACGGGGTCTGTGGATGCCAGAGAACGAGCAAGCAGGGTAGCATACGCGACTTCCATTTGGTCTACTGCAAGGGCATTGTCAAAAGGAATAGCGGGGACCTAGTCATGCGAGCCAAGGTTAGTAACAGGAATCGACATGCCCCGATTCCGAAGACGCACGTCTCCACAGTCAAGAATTTTCAGACCCGAGTCGTATGGGTTATTCCCCCATGCCAAGGTATAGCCTTCAGAGGCTGCTTGCCGTCTGCTGCCTGAGCGGATCGCATGTGGCCCAAAGCGTGCTCCAGGGCGGTAACTCGTGCCCGTATCAAATGGCATGCCTAGGACAGCGATGTCAAACGTAGCAGATTCGTCCTCCAGGCAACGTGCATATTCGGTATGCGAGAAAGACAGTGGCCCCGAGAACGTCTGATCGATTTGCTTTCCATATTTCGACAGCCATGTCTCGGTCTGCTCAGCCTGGGCCCCACGGAGAGGTTCTTGGTGTCCGAAACCGGTTACTGCTAGCGTGACGACGACATACAAAGCTGCCCGGTTCTTCATGTTTCAGACTGTGGCACTTGGGGGGTGATTAGTATTGTCCTGCAGAACTACCCACACGAGAATAAATTCCCCCCCCACCGTGAGTTCGTCAAGTACGAGAAAGGAATTAGTAGAGCAAACTGTGTGGCTGTGCTTTCGTGAGAAAGGATCTGGTCAATCCACAAGACGGTCCTAGTCGCCATCACACCACCCTCGACGTCCCGTACCCCACACTCAACGTCTATAACAATGGTCAGTCATAAATCTCCAGTATAGTAGAAGGATTAGGTGACCTACACATCGTGGAACTCATGGATCGCGAGGATGGGGGCTGGATGGCTGGGACGGGTCTGAGGATGTAGTGGCTTCTGGGGTCAGGTTTAGCTGACTGTTTTGCCGACAGGCCAGCGCAGAGCTCGCAGCAACATACGCCGCCCTTATTCTCGCTGACGACGGTATTGAAATCACGGTACGTTGGAGCGTTCCATGCCAGTCTACCCAACTCAGAGATTCCATCAGGCCGACAAAATCATCACGTTGACGTCTGCTGCCGATGTTGAGCTCGAGCCCATCTGGGCAACACTCCTTTCAAAGGCCCTAGAGGGCAAGAACGTCAAGGATCTGCTATCAAACGTCGGCGCTGGTGGAGGAGCACCCGCTGTAGGTGCTGCCCCAGTTGCTGCTGGCGGTGCGCCTGCCGCCGCCGCCGCCGCCGAAGAAGCCAAGGAAGAACCAAAGAAGGAGGAGAAAGAGGAGTCAGACGATGACATGGTATGCACTCGTCAGTCGCTTCATTCTTGTTCGACTGACCGACATCTTTATAGGGCTTTGGGCTGTTCGATTGATTTCCCTTGCCGCTTGCTATCTTAATCCCGTTGTATCCTCACTTCATCACACGCATACACTGCATCAATCAAAATTATTTGCGCCGCTTAACTGATGTCTACTAGTATCGAGTAAGACCACGGAGCATATGTTGACCGGACGGTATTTTGTCCTGCGTCCCATTTACGGGGACTGCAGGGCGGGATGCTGTACTCACCGAGATCTCGGATCGTAAACGGGGCGCCCCTACCTCCCTTGCAACCAAAGGCTTTCCCTCAAAGCAGGCGAGCGCAGGTCGCACTACCACTCCCGCATGTAGTCTGGTGACTGTGCCGCGATCCTGCGAATGAGGCAAACCGTCGATAGATCCCGTGTCGTCGTTGTCGCGCAGTCGCGACCGCCCGCATGCGCCCTCACGTTGCCCTCACCCCCACCCTCGCGCTCGGGGCCTCGCTTTGCCCCCGCTCTCATGTCCTCGCCTTTGGCGCTGCGTCGTCTGTGACCACCCGTGTGCTGCCCTTGCCATTGCGTCGCTCTCACCCACGCGCCCTTGCCCGCCTTCATCTCGCGTCGCCCTCAGGTTCCCCTCGCCCGCCCGAGCTTCACGTCGCCCTTCTCCCCGTCTGGATGACAACGACGATGCGGCAATTGCGCAATGGCAATTCCCGCGTTGTCGTTGCTGCGCAGTTGCGACCGCCCGTGTGCGCCCTCGCGTCGCCCTCACCATTTCGGCGCCCAAAGCCTGGGCCTAAGCCGGGCCGGGCCCAGCACAATGTCACTGTCCTCGGGAAGGGTGAGGGACAAGGTGACACGAGGATGACGCAGGGGTGTACCAGTACGCGGGCGGTCTCGACGACGACACGATAATTGCGATAGCCGCGATTAGCACGTTGTTGTCGTCACCGTCAGACAGGGCAAGGCAACGCGGCGGAGGGGCAAGGGCGGGGGCAAGGGCGAGGAGAGGGTGTACACGGCGGTCGCGACAACGACGCAATGATCGTGTCGTCGTCACCATTGGGCAAGGCGAGGGTGTACACGGGCGGCCGTGATCACGACGGCGCGATCGTCGCGTGTCCGAGTCGTCGTCACCGTCAGGCAAGGCGAGGCGATGGCGATGGCCTCGCGAGGGTGTACACGGGCGGTCGCGACGACGTGACGCAAGAGCGAGAAGGGTGAGACCTGAGGGCGACATGGGGGTGAGGGTGAGGCGATGCGAGGGCACACGGGTACTAGTCGCGACCACGACAATGATCATATACATACCTGTACCGTGCCATTGCCTAGGGATGTTGATAGGCACAAATGGCACTACATATCCTACAAAGGTTAGTGTAGACTTCTTTATTTTTCCTGATGCATTTGTGGCAGCGAGCATCTGGTATATTTCTATCTGTGCCACTTGCACGATTTACCTGCACAACGCAACGGAGTGCAATATCACAAGCTCTTCGTTTCGTTCCCGTGAAATGCCCCACTGGATCCACACCGTTCAAGACAGCCACACCAGCGGGTCACCCGCTCGTACACTTGCACCTTCCCGAATCCCCTTTCCCAATCCTTTCACCACTTTCCCGATGTTCTCCTCTCCAGCAGGAACATTAATTTCCGTTTTCATCGCCTCAAGAATGATCATCACTTCGTCGGCCGATCCAATCGTTTGGCCCACCTGACATTTAATTTTCCAGACAGAGGCAGACATGAACGAAGGGATGCATCCGCAGTCCCACATCTCATCGGTTTCGTTCGACTCTACCGTTCGATCAGCATCCAACGCTCTATGGGTTGGGAACAACTGACCTGTATTTCCGCCTGACGACTCGAGTTCTTTTTGAGCCAACCATTCGCAGAGGAGCACGTTTTCCCTGAAGACAAATAGAAGACGTGGGATCTCGAACGGTCGTGCCGTCTCACCTTGCTCCTTCACGGGCACCAGCATCTGTTCGCTTCTCTATGAACTCGGCAACTTCTTTCGCAATGGCCTTCTCGAACTCTGTGTAGGTCGCCATTGAGAACACCGTCGGTTCAATCTATGAAGTCCCTCAAATCGATTGAACGCTACGTCCAGCATCAAGTCGGTACCTCAAATTTGTATTGGCCAGCGTTGAACTCTTGCTCAAGCTGGAAATTCTCGTGGTTAACAAGGGCCACAGTAAAACATTGACGACGAGCCTAACCTGTAAATAGTGGTCCTCGCTCACGGGCATGAACGATACCTGTTTCGTTGGATGGGATAAGATAAAGGGAAAGTACAACGCGTATCATACCTGATCGAATGGTCTGAGTAGCCATGGACGCTCGGGACTGAAATCAGCACCCTTTCCCCAGGTTTGCCAAGCCGGCAGCGTCCTCCCAAAGAGTTGGTACCCTCCTGGAGAGACGACTGGATATATTGCTGCAACTGGTCCAGCGATTCCGACGGCTCCCTAGGCCAGAATATTAGCTCGAGTGATGCACCTTTGTTGCTAGGGAACTTACGCTAGGCGTGTAGGTCCGCGACGGATTCATTTTCTGTCCGACGAGACGGCACCGGGGATCGATCTGCCGAACGCATTAGTCCTATATGTCGCTGAGCGCATAAGGCATTCACCGACCGGCACCAGGAAAGGACAAGCCAGGTAGAATCCGACACCAAATACGAGCTACCAAGACTACTCATCAGCGCGTTTAGCATCATGAACCGGTCAACTCCGATTACCCAGCTCGACCTCATCAGCTTCTCTAGCGCCTCCGTGATACCGCCTTGGAGTCCGTTATTCCTCGCAAGATAATCGATGTTGCAAGGTAGGTACACGGCCTTGCTTCGGGTGGTGTTCATGTACCTCTCTAGAGCCTCGTGGTTCCATCGGTCGTTGAGAGCGATGGGGAAGACGATCTTCCTGCCCGGGAACTCAATATCAGACATTGTATCTGGGAGCGAGTTCTCCACATCTACCAAGAAGTTGAGGACATCCTTTTGAGAAACGATCGTGGGATCGAAGCGACACTAGGAAGGCAATTTTTAACACTGTCACGGCACGAAAGGTGAGGGCGCAGAAGACTCTTACCATGGTGGACCTGATGCATGGTGAAAAAGACCATATCCCGTCCACCTTGCGCGCTTGAGCTTCTGTCTCGAGTGCATGGACACGGGCTCGCACGTGGAAATTGAGTTTCATTTCACCGTACTCAACGAGAATGGCAGAATCGCCTGCCTGGGAGATATTTTTGCGTTAAAGCGTGACACCTCTAGTGAAGAGAGCTTACCTGGCGGAAGGTCACTGTGGGTCTCGGACTCCCGCCTGCAGGCACAATCTTCTGAAGAATGGGGCTCATATAATGGGTTTCACTCCCAAAACTAGGTGCAGGTCGTGTCAGGACAGTAGTGCCTGAAACAGCAGACTGAACGTCGTGAATCCACAGCCTCGCGGCTTCTGCGACTATCTGCGCCTCCACCCAGGACATACGCTTGAATGTCACCATACTTCCAGGGCCCAATTGGCCCAACTTCCACCTACGTCCCTAGATCAGCTTGAAAATAGACCTCGGTTAAACCCAAGTAATGGGACACCCACAATTCACCCGACACAACAGTACAGACACATACGTACCCCCCCATATCGGGTCCTTCCTGTGTAAGAATTACAGGCGTATCCCCGTTCAGATTGACGGACCCTAAGGCATAACCATTATCGAGGATGTTGCTAGGGTGTGACCCTCCTTCACCACCGTCGGCCCTAGCCCATTGTATCCTGTCGTTACTCTGTAGGCGGATACCCATTCGATTGCTAGATGAACTAATAGACCATCGGGTTGAATAGAAAGCGGTGTTTCCCTCTGGTGTTAGAAATTCATTATCGTCATGCGGACCAGGGAGGACGTTTACTACCCATTTTCTGGGGTATACGGGAATGAGGGTCGTCGGCAGCAAAAACGGAGTAGGGTTATGTATTTCGTGAGAATGTGGCCAACAGTCTCCAAGCGTGATCTGATCCCCGGGTTTCAGTGCTCTTCCCTGCGAGAAAATGAGCGACGTTTCTGAATGAACGGAACCAAGCCGAGTCTTACCTGATATCCACCCAATCCCATTGAAGTGGACTTGGACCCGAGATAACGGGGGACTTCGGGGAACCCACCGCGAACGGCAAGATACACTCTGAAACCATTGCTGGGTTCCCCTCCGATCTCCAATGTTCCTTTCACCGGGACAACGAGACGAGCCCACATCGGTGCTCTTTCCCGGTTGATCTTGACAGTAATGGCCTTTCCAGTCACGGCCACTACACACGGAACGTGGAACATAAGCTTGCACCCCACTCCAGGAAGGGTGACGATCTCGAGAGCCTCAGTCTCTGGGTGGTTACCGGCGAGGATATTGGCGGCCTTGAACGCTTGGGAATCCATGGGTCCACTCTGGGGCATACCAAGTCCGATACGCCGTCCGGGAAGATCTTGGACGGTAGTCTCAATGCCACCCGAAGTGACAGTCAAAGCCCTGTTGCATTTGCATCAGAAATCGAAGTCACGTGAACAGTGAGTCGAGCAAACCTGGGTGTGTATTTAAATGTATCTAGAAGCGCCGTCGTTGCTTCTCCGCCCTTGAATGTTTCGTTCTCGCAAATCGCTGTCAAGTATGGTATGTTATTGGGAGGCCCATGGATCTTGCAAGTTGACAAAGCTTGTTGAAGACGAGCTATGGCTTCTGCTCTGGTACCACCTTTCACAACGAGCTTGCACAGGAGTGGGTCAAAGAAAGACGTGATGTTGGTTCCTGTCGAAATCTTTCCAGAACATTAGAGACAAGGAATGACACCAGCGGCAAAAAAAAAAGTCAGACCCAATGATCAACCCGCAGCCAGTCTTTCTCTGGGAGTTCGACCTGCTGAAGCACGCCAGAACATGGCATGAACCCGTCGGCGGGGTTCTCGCTGTAGATGCGAGCCTCGATGGCGTGCATGACACCTTTGCTCATGTTAACATCAAATACAGCTTGCGAAAACGTGGGATTGTCCAAGTCGAGGCCCCGGATCGCCGTACGCTCTGCTACCCCTTGAGCAATCATCAATTCCACAAGGTCGAGGCCAGGATGGATGGCCTCCGTTATTGGATGTTCGACCTGCGGAGGCGCTGTGATTCATCGACACCCTCAAGGACCATTCCAGCGCTCACCTGAATTCGAGTGTTCATTTCGAGGAAGAAAAAATCACTAGTTTCATTGTCCACAAGGAACTCGACGGTGCCTGGAGGTTAAAGTTCGGTATGGTACATTCGCAAGGAACCAAATCTCGCATGATTACCTGCAGAAGAATACTTGATGGAACGACACAGGCGAACCGCAGCATCACACATATCTTTGCGAAGCTCGCGATAACGGGAGAAGAATGGGCTTGGTGTCTCTTCGATGACCTTCTGATGCCTGCGTTGAACACTACATTCGCGTTCTCCCATGTGAACCACGTCGCCGATTCCATTTCCAAAGACCTCGAAAGTGGCATCAGCGGAGTGACCCTCCTTCCATATACCGTAGGCTGTACCTGGACTTCAATGTGGCGCGCGGACGGATAGTAGCGCTCGATAAAAACACCTCCGTGGCGGAATAGGGCCTTGTATAGTGATATAAACATACGCAAACGGCGTGGTCACATATGGGCGGGACAACTGACCTCGGCGCGTTCTTTCGTGTTTTTGAACCGAACTGAGAGCTCTGCATCATCATTGCAGATGATAAGACCCATTCCACCACCTCCAGCAGTGGCCTTGAGCATTACTGGGAAACCAATCTCTTTGGCGATCCTTTGGGCATCCTCTGGTGTACTAATGAGTCCCTGCGAACCGGGAACTAGGGGTAAGCCGGCTTTCGCCGCCAAGACTCTCGCCTCGTGCTTCAAACCCATAGCGCGGATGATGTCAGGCCGAGGTCCCAGCCAAATCATTCCGGCGTCTATCACTGCATGAGCAAAGTCTGCATTCTCGGACAGGAAACCGTATCCGGGGTGGACCATCGTCACATGTCTATCCTTGCACACGGCCAGGATTGCCGAGAGCGACAGGTATAGTTTGGACTCTGGTTGTCCATCGGTAGCTTGGGGTGTATCTTTCAAAAGAGCTCCTTCATCAGCCAGCAACACGTGCGGTGATACAGCATCGGAGGCGCTATAGACAGCGACGGTGGGTATACCGAGCCCCTCTGCGGTGCGTATAATGCGCACCGCTATCTCGCCGCGATTAGCCACCAATAACTTGTGTCCGCTATAGTATTTGCGATACGCCATCCGTGAATGCTGTCCTGCGTGGTGGTGTGCCGGTGGTCACTGGTCAATACAGGCGACGAAACAGAAGACACGGATTGCTTCGTTGGATTGGTACGGTCATGTGTCCCCGGGATGAATTGCACCAAAAATATGGTGGGTATGTCCTGTTTCACGGTCAGTAAGAGTGTATGTACACACGACTGAGAAAGGACTTGTGTTTCATTACACAATGACAAGGTGCTATACGAAGTTGTCAGCTTTGCTACATGTGAGCACACCACCTTCTACATATTCAACCAGGTTGACGTGAACTCAAAATCCAACAAGCAAGGTGCACCGCCACGTTTCCTTGTATCAACATGTCGCTCTTTAATTGGTCCAGTGAGTTCCCAACACATCTTTACCGACTTCAAATTTCCTCGTTTCTCCAGCTCCAGAACGATGCAAAGCGGGTCAACTTTTGCCTATCATTCCCAATGAGTTATACGTTCATATACTCGGATACATTGCCCCTCCCACTGGCCGTCTAACACCAGAAGAGCTCGAAACCTTCACCAATCTTTCCCGCGTTTGCCGATTCTTTGCCAATTTTTGCCTTCCCCGTATTTTCGAATTTGTGGAGTTCTCTGGCGCTATTTTCGCCAACAGTGACACACCCAGGCGCCGCAACGGCACCTACACAGCGTCTCGCGAGGCAACGTTATGCGACCAGATTGCTGCAAAACAACCTCTCGCACTCTCACTCGCTGAAAGAGTCGCAATTTGCCATTTCAAGGACTGGAAGCTCGGCCACACAGCCTCATGGGCGGTCCAATTATTCGCTGACCACTACATCGCCGGGATGTCTCACATGAAAAACATTCGGGAACTCAGCTTTACGAACAGCTTCGTGGCTGTTGAACACTGGCTTGTGATTGCAGCTCTACCATCTCTCGAAGAACTCTCTTTCGCTCGTTGCCATTTTCTGCGGGTCCCCGATCGGGCCGCGTACAATGTTGAATCCGGGACGGTCAAAGCCAATGTATCTCGCCTCGAAGTGAATCGGTGTATGGGGTATTGTCATCCCATCAAGTTCGTAGACCCCCGGTATCTGCGTACTCTCGCTATCGATCATATGTTTTACGTCGGTCTGGATCCTGATGAGTACCTACCATATCCTGTCACGTTGTCCAACAAACTCGACTGGCTTTCCCAATCTGCTCTCACCGAGCTCCGCATCTACGATCTCGATCTTGAAGACCTTTCGGACGTACATACCATCCTCATGCAAGTCCCAAAGTCTGTCGAGGTACTCTGGCTATCTGTCTTTCTTCAGACCGAGGAGGATCGAGCTGAAGGCGGGTTCCGGAGCATGTTTGACGGACGCGCGTGTTTGCCTCTCCTCCGCTCGCTCACACTGCAACTCACCCTTGACGACTCAGCTCTACCTGAAAACGTAAGTCGGCTATCTATCTTTGTTAGTGCCTCTCACGGTTGCTTGACTTGTTCCCCAGGTAACTTCCTTCTTCTTGGACTGTATCGCCTCCCTCGCGGATCTCGTACAATCTTTCACGCTGTACGTAGTCTACCCGATTGTAAGGGTTTCTAAAATCTCTTCTTCGGATGTGCTCCGTATCCTTCATGACAAACTGGGTGCTGCCTCGCGCCTAAGTTGCGTGACTATCGATGGGATGGGTTTCCGTTTGTTGGACGGGGAATGGGAAGAAGCATCTCATGTTGATGCGACGTAACAGAGTATGTACGGTCCAAAGATGAGCTCTTGTTAATTCTCGAGGGCTTTTGTGTATGCAATTTTTGAAAACACACTCGTATCTGAGCCTTGTAAGTTACCTTCGAGGCTCAACGCTTTGGCCGAGGCCCTGTTTGATCGTTCCGTAAGGTCGTCCGGTGGCCTTGAACAGTAAATATGAGAGTAGGCTTCGACGCTAAACGTTGGTTTAGCTCGTGGATAGTAGCACTCTCGGAGTGGTACTAAGAATGGCATCAAAGCCCCGTCGACATAATCGAGTGGCATCCAAGTAACTCGACGCGGAGAGCCAAAACTGTTCTTGTTCCTTGCTTGTTCCCGACCACAAGCCTACAAAGATGGGGAGAAACAGTACGTCGTTGACCCCAACGTCTTGAGCCTGATTGATCTCTGTTCAGAACCTCACAAATCCACCATCCCACATAGACCGAGTGTGTTTCCCGAAATTCGACCCAACGTATCCTGAATCGTTCTCCACTTCTTTTCTTTTTGCCCCTAGAGTTGAAGAAAGATCCAGGCGTTCCCAAACTCCCCGATCTCAAATTCAAAAATGCAGAGAGACAAAAAACACGTTCGGCAAGTCTATCCTATCTACCCCCAGATCACCCTCCAATATGTTGTCCAATTTCTGATTTCTGAATGCCTTTTAGCCACCTGCACGCACGGATCCGGATACGACGATGGCATCCGAACCCACACTATCGTCTCTTGCGATGTTGGCAGCCTCGGTCGACGAAGCGCAGGCCTCCGACAATTTGAGTGACGTATCACCCGCTCAGAAAACCAAGGAACAGATACGGCGACACTACGTTCGCGCGCTACACAAGGTCATCGATGAAAGCGACATCGTCATCCTCGTTCTCGACGCACGCGACCCAGAGGGGTGCCGAAGTCGACTCGTTGAAGAGGAGGTCCGGAGACGGGAAAGCGAGGGAAAGAAGCTGGTGTTCGTCCTAAATAAAATAGGTGCGCACGCATTTCCTACTTTTTGTCCATGACCGTCGATTCGATTCGATTCGGTGGGCACGGTGTAGATCTTGTCCCGAGGGAGAATGCACAGCAGTGGTTGCGATACCTACGACATTATACGCCGACCCTCCCGTTTCGTTCGGCTGCGTCCAACCAGAGGTCAAACCTATCTTGTGCGACAGCTCCAGCGCTGCTTCGGCTCTTGAAAGCTTACAAGCCCAGCGCCCAAAGCGTAACGGTTGGTGTCGTCGGGTTTCCGAACGTGGGTAAAAGCAGCCTGATCAACTCTCTGAAGCGATCTAAGGTAAGTTTCCATCCCTCGTTGGCGTGTTGGAATTGGTTTTTATATGTCCGTCCCTTTCCGCAGGTGTGCGCGGTTGCAGCGCAACCTGGGCATACCAAGGATTTGCAAACAGTACAACTTGAGCGCGGACTCAAGATAATTGATTCGCCCGGGGTTGTATTCGATGAAGACGAGGTTGGTGGGGTCATCGGTCAACACCAAAAGGGTAGCATATTGCTCCGTAACGTGGTCAAAGTCGTGGATATCGAAGATCCTATCGCCGTTGGTGAGTCTTCGGGTCGGTCCTTGCCGCAGATAGGCATTATAGGCATTCCAATATTATCCTTCTAGTGGAGGAGATCCTCTCACGGACTGAGCCCACGACGTTACAAAAGATTTACGGGCTCCCAGAGTTTTCGAACCCTCTCGAATTTCTGACCATGTTGGCACTGGGTAGCGGAAGACTTCTCAAGGTCATTTCCGTTCTCATTTCAACCTCCGAGCGGGATTTTGACATACAGCTTAACCAGGGCGGTACCCCCGATGTTCTTTCCGCTGCGCGACACGTGTTGATGGACTGGAATCACCAAAAGATTCCCTACTCTTCAGTCCCGCCCGTGGTCCACCCTTCAATGATACCCTCTACGATCCCGAGCACCACGGGAGGATCCGTCACCACTGCCACTGTCGCCCCTGGCGCAGAAGCCGTCGGCCAAGCACAAATCCTTACCGAATTTTCGAAACCCTTCGAATTGGCGGGATTGTTTGGCGCTGCGGACGCAGGCGCGTTCGCGTCAGAGGATGCACGCTCGGACGAAGTTACGATGGGGGACGATACCGCGGAACATGAGGCGGCCATGGTAGGGGATGATACGCCACTGCGGATACCTCTCAAGCGGTCGCATTCGCCTGGTCTCGATGCTGAGCTTGCTCCCGAGTCTGGGTCCAGCGTGGGAATGACTCAGCGCGGGACGTTCGACGCGTCGTACGCGCGCATACCCAAACGATTCCGAAAGGCAAAGGATCTATCGGCGTACGAGGAGGCTGTTGCGGAGAACAATCCGTTGCGCCGGAAGACATTGAAGAAGGACGCCAAGAGAGCGAGACGGGCAGCGACGCGGTTGGCCCGACGGGCCGGGCAGGGTGTGGGCACGGAGATAGAGGTGGACGAGCTGCAGAATACGTTTATGACGGGGATGGAGCGGTGACGTTGCATGTTGGTGTTGGTGTGTATATTTTGAACCCTATTTCTTTTTCCGCATGACGGTCAACTACTCACAAGCGCACTTCGCGACCGGGTATAAGGGCAAGTTACACATACATGATGAATCGATAACCGGAGATCAGAGACTTGTGTACAACCAAGATATATACTCTTATACGGAGAGGTTCAGCGAAAGCGTAACGCCACCCTCTCCATAATCCCACCAACCAGCCCCTCGCGTCCATCTCAGGTTCGATCAATGTCCCTCTTCGTGTCCACCACTACGTGATCTGCGCGACCCCAACCATGACATGGGCTTCTCAGCACCCGCGTCGACCAAGCTTCAATTCGAGCTCGAGCCCGAGTGTGACTCTGACCGAGCATGCGACACGAGCGTATGCTGGCGCGATTGCGGTCCGACCGTAGCCGCCCCGAGCGCCTTGACAAAACCACTAGGCACGCGTTTCAGTTTAATATCAATATCAATTTCCTCTCCTGGAAGCATGGAGCGGTGATCAGATCACGGTTGCGCTCACCGTTGGGTCACATCAAGGTAGGCGTCTCTGTCAAAGCGTCGCTCCGTCTTGAGAGAAATGCCGTCGCGGGAGAGGGTAACACCCCGGTGTTCGAGCCTGCCAGGGTCCACAGCCGACGAGTGATACATGGGTGAAAAACGTAGGGGTGAGGATATATGGATCATCGATCATCGATCACCCCAGAGGCGCGACTCACGATTCTTTTGCGGACTGGAAGCGCGACGAGAGCGTACGTGCCACATAAATGATACAGGCGATGGAACCGAAAAAGAAGAGCGTGGTCTGTTGGAGTACACATCGAATCTGATGCAATGGCCATCGAGCGCCGAGGAAGATTGAAAAGGCTCACCGTGATGAGAGAGAAGACGTCCATCCTGAGTGTAACAATATTAATGCGCGTGTATAGCAGGGTCAGTGAGACGGGGCCAAGCTGGATGTTGAATGAGAAAATGTACCACGAAGCCATGATGCCGGATCCTAGCTCAATTCAATTTTTTTGGTAGCAACGTTTCTCGAGACTTTTTTTTTCTTGTTTCGCGAAAGTTGTATGGACGTCAGAACGAGGAGGTCGAGTAGAAAGTCAAAGTACTGGAGCGAGTTTCATCATTTCCCGATCGGTGGCTATGTACAGCATTAATTACTGGAACCCATCCTTGGGGTTAGGGTTAACAAGATTACAGCCATCTATCGTGTCTCTGCCAGGGCTTGCTGAACAGCAGCCAAGACTTGGGCGTGGATGCCCTTTCCCGCGGCGATGATACCAAAGTTTTCCCCCAAGGTCCGCCCAAGTCCAAAGTCAAGATGTTTGCCCCGTGAGTCAGTGATGACACCGCCAGACTCCTCAACGAGCAAAGATCCAGAAGCATGATCCTGTGTTCCAAGGTACGGGTGATGTTCAATGCGTCGTGCACAGAGACGCACACTGAGCTTACCCAAATCTTCTCCTGGTACCCAGTTCCAGTTGGCATCCGGAGGTAGACAGTGCCATCACCTCTGACCAGGCAGCCGTACTTGGCCTGGCTGTCCATTCGCGTCGGCTCTCTCGTGATGTTAAGCAATTCTGATACCCGGTTGTTAAATGCAAGGTCCGCGTGTGCTGCATCGACGGATTCCAAAAAGGTGAGCGACCCCGGTGCAACAGTTGGGATCGTTAAGGGCACCGAGTCATCACCCGAAAGTGTCGTCTGAACGTGGTTCTGAGAGAAGAGGAAAACGGGATCGGATCGTCGACGTACCTGTTCAACGCCTTGACCTCTGACAGCGACGAAAATGCAACCTTTGGGTCCATCGTGCTCGGCGTTCTTCACTGGCAGATTCGGGCACCCGATGACGCCAAGGACAACTTGCCCATCGATGATCAATGCCAGACAGACAGCATATTGTCCACCGCGCAAGAAACCCTTTGTCCCATCGATGGGATCGAGAGTCCATCGGCCTATGGCAACACATTGAACACGTTAACATATCAAATGATCGGCGACGCACGGCCGATACGGCCGCCCTGGTCACGTCCGCGGTCGATCGCATCCAAGAGCTGTTCCGGGGTACGTTCTTGACCAGGACCGAGACCCCAGTCGGATGTCTCATCGGCCGTCAGATCGGCCGCGAGTGCTTCGTTGGCGAGGGAGACGATCCTGTTTCTGAGTGCAATTCCGCTCTCTTGGCGGAGTTCGTCCGCATCTTCTTCCCCGACGATGGGATCGCTGGGAAAAGCGCGGCCGAGGATGGTGTTGACGACAGCTTGAGCTGAGTAGTCACCGACTGGGATGCGATGTGAGATTTTAGTGTCGTCGATCGGCGCTAAGACGCTCACCTGTCACGGGGGATTTATCACCTTTGGTGAGTGTCTCGTTCTTGACGAGGGTGTTGAAGACAGAGAAAGTCAGCGCGCAAGCACGTCGCACAGCGACTATGGCGACCTTTTTTTCGGCTGCGAATGGGAGAGACATGGTGTAGGAGAGACGGGAGAAAATGGTCAAGTTTCTGTGTGCATGTCGAAGCATATGTATTAAGGAGGGACTGATGCACGTGACTGCTTTACCACTCTAATACGACCACGTGACTACTAAATCTCTAATACCATCACGTGACCTATCATCATTTAATGTCTCACTTCTCATAATCTCACAGCCGATGGGAATGTCTCTACCCTCCATGAGCCCAAATGCAGCTCTCTCTCGTTCCACATCATGGCCTTCCTGGCGCTCGTCGCACTCGCAGTCGTCCTGCTGGCCATCGGGAGTGTTAGAAAGCTTCTCCACTCGAAATCGACGCCAGGACCACACCCACCTGGCCCACCGTTGACTGTATTCCTCGGAAACGTATTCAGTTTGAACGGAAGCGCGTTCCATGTTACGTATGCCGAGTGGGCAAAGACCTATGGTATATCCATCTTGTCCCACACCCCGCCGAAGATGACATTGACATGTGAGCCTCAATCAGGGGACATTATTTACACGCGTGTTTTGGGTCACGACATCATCGTGCTGAACTCGGAACAGGCAGCCACAGACTTGCTCGAAAGGCGTTCCCAAAAGTACTCTGATCGGCCCGCGTTCCATGCCGCAAATCTGTAAGTTCCCTTGTAATGCCCGACATTTTGCACTGACAAGTACGCAAACAACCTAAAGATTGGGTTGGGAATGGGCATCTGCCTTTGCGCGCTATGGGCCCAGGTTCAGGCTACACAGACGATTGTTGCATCAAATGCTTCGCACCAATGCAGCACTCACTTACCGTCCGAGACAACTGCAGAGAGCTTACGAGCTGATTGCGAACCTATTGCGAGACCCAGCGAGTTATGAAGAGCATTTCACTACGTGCGTTTCATATTTGTCATAGTTCGAGGGGATTCTCCATGCTGTGGTCCTCACGTTACTCATACACAGGTTCTCAGCCTCCATCGTCATGGCGGTTACGTACGGGTACGATGCCAAGGGCGGAGACACGTTCGTGACGTCAATGCAACATGCTTCAGACATCTTTCTTCGTCTCGCCTCGCCCCAACTGATTGTACTAAGCGCAGCGTTACCTTTCTGTGGGTTATTTACGTCCGATTTGGTGCTTCTCGACTGTTTGCTTATATGTGCATGATGCAGTGGAGGCTTTGCCAGCGTGGCTCCCGGGAATGGGGTTCAAATCCGAGGCTGCCGAATGCCGGCGCCTGACAGCCGAAGCAGTAAACGCACCATATGCGTGGGCCAAACAGCGCGTCGTACGTCCTGAAATCAATAATCATATGTTTTACGTGTGTCGTTCATACGAAATGTCAGGCGGAGGGGAACGCCGCGCCGTCAATGGTCACTGACGCGATCACCCGGTACTCTCTAGAAGACGATTCCGAACACGCTGAGATCATGCAAGCCACCAAGGACTCTGCAGGAACACTCTATGGAGGTGATGTTATTTTATGACGTGCCTGTCTTTAATCGTCGAGGCTAACGCCGTTCTTAGCTGCCGTCGGGACGGTTTGTTTTGCTCTTTTACCGTTGGGGTCACGGATTAACGTGCCCACTGCAGACCAATGCTGTACTTCTCGTTTTTGTGTATCTCATGATGAACCACCCAGAGGCCCAACATCGCGCACAAATGGAAATCGATCGTGTTGTCGGGCGGCAACGACTGCCAGACTTTGAAGACAGGCCATCGTTGCCGTATGTGGATGCTGTTTTGCGAGAGGTGTTGAGGTTGCATCCGGTGGCCACCAGTTCGTTCCGTTCGACGCTGTATTTCTGGATACGCTGACGTGTTCCAGTCATTCCGCATTCCTCGACTGAGGATGACGTCTATCAAGGTTATCACATTCCACAGGGTGAGTAGTACTGAGTTGGCAGCGACTCTGGTTGATCGCTGTGCGCAGGCACATTGGTTCTAGCCAATAACTGGTAAGTGCAACAGCTAGGGGGCATGTGCATGCGATGATAGACGATGACGTGCTAGGGCGATCTCGCGCGACGAGAGACAGTACCCCAACCCCGATGTGTTCATGCCCGAGCGGTTCTTGCAAGATGACGGTAAGTTGAACGAGGACAAGGTGACGTGGGCTTTTGGATTTGGGCGTCGAATCTGGTGCGTAGATACCGACTGCCGGATCATCGCCGGCTCTGACGTGATTGTACAGTCCGGGAAGATATGTCGCAGACGCCTCGGCATGGTGTGCGATGGTGTGCATCCTGGCACTGTTCACAATCGAGAAGACGGAAGGGTCTGACAATGTAGAGTGGATGACAGCGATGGCAGTGTGGGTGACGCTTCAGTCGGTTAGCGAATGGGTGTCGTGCTAACCCGGTTTTTGCCAGCCACCCGGTTCCGTTTCCGTGCAAGTTCGTCCCGAGGGACAAAGAAATGAATTCTGAGAAGCTGGAATCGCTGATCTATCCAAGCCGTGTTGATTTGTAACACTTCTACCGCCGTCCAGACTTGTGTAATGTATGCTAGCTCTATTGGTGTGTTTCCTGTCTATAGGTTGCCTATGATGTTTTCTCTTTTTTCTGTGCGCGTGTATGTACGACCCTATATAGCATGGCGTTATTGGTAGTTCCATATCGTGCGACTAGTGCAAGACCATCTGGAGTCGTTGAAGCTGGCGACGGTCCTGGTCGGTGGCAGGTAGGTCACTTTTCGTTCGATTATATCTATCACGTTGGTATTATGTCCAAGTTCCTAGACCCATACCAGTACTATGAAAGACTTAGCAATAGATGACGAGAAGAATGTGACCGTGACTAGGCATGACACGTCACATCACGTGTTTTCTAGATTTTTCTTGGTCGGAAAGTTTTTAATTGCGGGTTTGTCTCTTTTCGTTTTGTCACAACCTTTGGTCTCCTTCTTCGTTGAGTCTCTCTTCCTCCAAAACACACCATGCACGCTATCTCGTCCTCGTCGTCCCGGGTGGCTCGTAGGGCAGCTGCCAAGGCTGCACGACCTATTCTTGCCCGTGGTGCCCACAAGGAAATCAAGTTCTCCAACGACGGACGGGCAAGCATATTAAAGGGTGTTGACGTCCTTGCCAATGCTGTCAGTGTTACCCTTGGTCCCAAGGGTAGGTTGCGTTCGTTTCTGGCCTGTGACATTATGATTGACTACGCGGTACAGGTCGCAACGTCATCATTGAACAATCATTTGGTGGTCCCAAGATTACCAAGGGTGAGTTGTGTCGTTGTATACGCGTCGTGCAACGTGTTCACAAGCTTTTGACAGATGGTGTGACGGTTGCCAAGTCAATTACGCTCAAGGACAAGTTTGAGAACCTCGGCGCCCGGTAAGTCCATGGTTCCTTCTGACGCGAGTTCGCACGCTCATGCACCCCTAATAGTCTCATTCAAGACGTGGCTCAAAAGACAAACGAAATTGCGGGCGATGGCACGACGACGGCAACTGTGCTGGCACGCGCTATTTACTCTGAAGGTGTCAAGAATGTCTCTGCGGGATGCAATCCCATGGACCTTCGTCGGGGGTCGCAAGCGGCCGTTGACCGTGTTGTCGAGTTCTTGGCTGCCAACGCTAAAACAGTGACGACGACGGCGGAGATTGCTCAGGTCGCGACCATCTCTGCCAACGGCGACACGCACGTCGGCAACTTGATTGCCCAAGCCATGGAGAAGGTTGGCAAGGAGGGTGTCATCACCGTCAAGGAGGGCCGTACGATTGAAGACGAGATTGAGATCACAGAGGGCATGCGGTTCGACCGTGGGTTCATCAGTCCCTACTTTATCACCGACATCAAGGCGCAAAAGATCGAGTTTGAGAAGCCGCTCATCTTGTTGAGCGAAAAGAAGATTTCGGTCATGCAAGACATTCTTCCTTCATTGGAAGCAGCTGCTCAATCGCGTCGTCCTTTGGTGATCATTGCCGAGGACATCGACGGAGAGGCATTGGCTGCTTGTATTCTCAACAAGCTGCGTGGTCAGCTCCAGGTTGCTGCCGTCAAGGCACCTGGCTTTGGTGATAACCGCAAGTCGATTCTTGGTGACCTCGCCATCCTCACGGGCGGTACTGTCTTCACGGACGAGCTTGACATCAAACTCGAAAAGGCCACGCCTGATCTCCTCGGGTCTACTGGTTCCATCACGATCACCAAGGAGGACACCATCATTCTCAATGGCGAGGGTTCCAAGGATGCCATCCAGGCGCGTTGTGAACAGATCCGTGCACTTCTCGCTGATCCCACGACAAGCGAGTTTGACAAGACCAAGTTGCAAGAGCGGCTGGCCAAGCTGAGCGGAGGTGTTGCCGTCATCAAGGTTGGTGGTAGCAGCGAGGTCGAGGTCAGCGAGAAGAAGGACCGGTATGACGATGCGCTCAATGCTACGCGTGCTGCTGTTGAGGAGGGTATCCTTCCTGGTGGTGGAATCGCTCTTCTCAAGGCTTCGTTGGCGCTGACGACCAATGCACCTGGTTCGTCGAGCCCGCCATCAAACCCGGACGCCGCGGTTGTCCCCACGAGCAACTTTGACCAGGATCTCGGTGTCAATATTATCCGCCGGGCACTGACACACCCTGCGCGCACCATTTTGACGAATGCGGGTGAGGAGTCTTCGGTGATTGTTGGGACGCTTTTGGGTGAATACGGCAGCCCGGACAAGTTTGCGATGGGCTATGACGCGAGCAAGGGCGAGTACGTGGACATGATCAAGGCGGGTATCGTGGACCCACTCAAGGTCGTGCGTACTGCGCTTGTGGATGCATCGGGCGTGGCCAGTTTGTTGACGACGAGTGAGGCGTGCGTAGTAGAAGCGGAAGAGGAGAAGCCTGCGGGACCACCTGGAATGGGAGGTATGGGTGGCATGGGTGGCATGGGCGGGTTCTAAGCGGCCCCTCTTGTCACTCGATGACAACGTTCCGAACGGACGAAAAGTATACTCGCAATTTTTCACGATTACCCACCCACGATCTTCTGGTTGGCCGCATTGTTGCATTTAATGTACACATCGCATAGTCTTTTTGTTTTTCGATTACGCTATTCATCACCACTCAAGAGTTTTTTCGAGTGAGACTCGCCGCCGCCACGGACGGGTAACAAGATCACTTGAGTGAGACAGTAACGGCGATAACGTGGTTAGCCGAATCTGATAAATGATCGATCCATGTCTGGCTGCTTCCTTGGTTGCCGTCTTTTTTCCCTCCTCTTTGCACCAGTCTTTTGATCGAATGACGATGGCGACGGTCGATGCAAAGCAGCTGCGGCGTCGGAAATTCGAGGGGGTATTTGAACGATTGAGAGATGATCTGGCGGAACACATGAGGGGGGAGAACATGCCTCCCGAGGCCGTCGAGTGGTACCGTCGTGTGCGTTTTCCTCCAGCATGTCGATGTCATGACCAGACCAAACGACCTGCAGAACCTCGATTTTAACGTCCCGGGCGGAAAACTCAATCGGGGTATGAGCGTCGTCGACTCGGTGGAGATCTTGCTGGGCCGTCCGTTGACGGACGGCGAGTACTTCAAGTCTGCGCTGTTGGGGTGGTGTATCGAGCTGGTGGGTTCCTCGTGATCGTCGTGACGGCTAGCTCACCCCCTTTTCCTGCCAGCTGCAAGCGTTTTTCCTCGTCTCGGACGACATGATGGACCAGTCGATCACGCGCCGCGGGCAGCCGTGCTGGTACCGCGTCCAAGGCGTGGGCAACATCGCGATCAACGACTCGTTCATGCTCGAGGGTGCGATCTACCACCTACTCAAGAAGCACTTGCGGTCCGAGCCGTACTATCCTCATCTGCTCGAGCTGTTTCACGATGTGCGTGTCGTGTCGTCTTGACCTTTGGGCCCGGATGCTGATAGTACGCGTGACAGACGACGTTTCAGACGGAGATGGGCCAGCTGGTTGACCTGATCACGGCCCCAGAGAACCACGTGGATTTGAGCCGATTTTCGCTGAAAAAGTAAGTCCTGTCCCGTCCCCCGGTATCGCCACTCATCGGTCTCTGTCGCAGACACGCGTTCATCGTGCAGTATAAGACGGCGTACTACAGCTTTTACCTGTCCGTCGCGCTCGCGATGCGCGTCTGCGGCGTACCGGACGCGTATGAGCTCAAGGGACAGACGGTACACCCGTACCCGCTTGCGCTGTCCATTCTTCTCCCGCTGGGGGAGTACTTCCAGATCCAGGATGACTTTTTGGATTATGCCGGTACGCCGGAACAGATCGGCAAGGTCGGGACGGACATTGTGGACAACAAGTGTTCGTGGTGCATCAACATTGCGCTGGAGGTGGCGACACCGGAGCAGCGGGCGGTGCTGGAGGCCAACTATGGACGCAAGGACGCGGTGAAAGAGGGTCAGGTCAAGGAAGTGTACGAGGCGATCGGGTTGAGGGAGCGATACCGGGTGTACGAGGAGGGTGCCAAGGAGCGAATCGACAAGCTGATCGAAAGTGTGCCCGAGCCCGAGGGGAACCCCGAGGGTGGGTACTTGCGACGGGCGGTGTTTACGGCGTTCTTGAACAAGATTTACAAGCGTACCAAGTAGAGGGGTACATGTTTGGATCGCGTGTATGCTAGTGTTACATGTCCGTGTAGATGTATGTACGAAAGCGTCATGTACAGAGATGTGTTAGATGGCTGGGGGTGCTTCGGTGCCTAAGAGGGCGAGTGCTTTCAAGCGGGAGCGGTGGGCGTCACGTCGTGCCTTGCGGGCGCGCTCATCCTTCTCGGCCATGTCGTTGTAGACCTGTGCAAGGTCGGCCCAGAGGGTGTTGTTGTTGTCCTCGCCATCAGCGGTAGTGGCATGAGAGGAAACGGAGGGAGAAGGAGAGGAGGATGGAAAAGGGAAGCGAAGAGCGAAGGGAAGGAGTTGCGGGAGGGCGATCGGGCGATGTTTGATGGCCGTATCACTGTCCGCGTCGTCGCCGTCGCCGTCGCTATCGCTGGCTTCGGCATCGTAGCCCTCGTCCTCGACATCGCTATCGTCGACATCGCTATCGACATCATCATCCCCGGCATCGTCGTTGTCGGTCTCTGTCTCGTCATCGGACTCGGACTCGTAATAAGACTCGACTTGACCGGGAAGCAGCTGAAGCGGTCCGATGGATTCGTAGCGCCCCATCTGAGCGATCTGTGCCTGGATGAGGGATCGGAAATGGGCCTCGGACGGGTCGGGCGGGGCAAAGGGGTTGGGATTGTCCCAGACGATGTCGTCGTCGTAGTCATCGTCGACGCCGTCGTCCGTATCGTCGAGCGGTGGCAGGTCGTTCTTGCGACGACGAAAGCCAAATCGAGCACGAATAGCGTTGATGATAGACATGGCCGAGGACGTGTTGGTGGTCCTCGCCTCCATTTTATATGAGCGGCCATGAATAGACGTTCTATTTATGGGGTGTGGTTTCATCAACAATCAGTTGTCTTGGCTTGTCTTGCCAAGACCATCCCGCTCACGTACACCCCACACGCATACATCCATCTCGTCCTCGTCCTCGTTCCCGTCCCCCTCCACGACGACGACCACATCCACAACGCGCGCGGAACAAACACCCGTCTTTGGACCACGGATATAAATAGCTCCTTGGAATGTATATAATAATACCATGCACTGCGCTCGATTTAGCATTCTCCGTCTCCCTTCTTATACACGCCCCCGCTCCTGGTTCGTCCGCACACGTCTTACCCTTTTTCTTCTCAGAATGCGTCTCTCGTCTCTCCTTATGCCCTCCTCGCCGCTCCCTTCTCTCCTCGTTGCACTCCTCGTGCACGCCGTTATGGCTCAGGACCGCTCCACAGAGCAGGGCGAGGCACAAATCACGAGTTCGTCTCTCGTCTCGCCCCCCAGTCACACCACTCACGCTTATCGCAACAGGTGCCACCGTGGAGTGCACAAAGTACTACTATGCTCCCGTAGGCCAGGCGGTCGCAGCCGGTAAATTCCCCCCTGTCTGGACACCCGCAACCATCGTCGCAAACGATGCAAACGCGATGGCAAAGTACCAGAGCATCCAGTCACAGATACCAAGCATACAACCAAACGGGTACCAACCCCAGTCCCTCCAAGGCAATTGGTCCAATTATACCTATCCCTCTACCGACCCAAACTGTTGGTGGACCTATCACCAATGCACTACCCCGAAGCTTGTCGGTCTACCCCCCGATCTCTCCGCCATTCCAGAGGTACGCTAGACCACCCCTTGCTTTGACCTGTCCTCAACTCCCCCTCCCTAGCCGGATACTCTGGGATACGGCTTTGACGACGGCCCAAACTGCTCTCACAATGCCTTTTATGATTATCTCCAGCAAAACAATCAGAAAGCTAGTCGGTCCCATTTTTATATTGGATTACGACCCCTTCTCATTCACACCCTCTAGCCATGTTTTATATCGGTAGCAATATGGTGGACTGGCCGCTCGAGGCGCAGCGCGGACTCGCCGACGGTCACGAAATTTGCGTCCGCAAGTATCCCTTTCTCTCGTCCAGCCCTGCTCCACTCACTCCACCCCCCAGACACGTGGTCTCACCGTTACAGTTGGTAATCTCCGCTTTGCTCTCGTCATCTCCATTCACCCTCTGCAGTGACCGCTCTCACAAACGAACAAGTCTTTGCGGAATTCTACTATAGTAAGCATCGTCTATCCCCCTTGTCTCCCCCGTCCCTCATACTTTCGTAGCCGTATGCGCGTCCATTCCTCCCTTCTTCCCTCGCTCACCCTGCGAAGATGCAGGCGATTAAACTCATCCTCAACGTCACCCCCACCTGTTGGCGCGTCCGTATCCCTTCCCTTTCCGTTCATTTCCATTCTCACCGCCCTCCGATAGCCTCCCTTTGGTGATGTCGACGACCGTGTCCGTGCCATCGCTCACGCCCTTGGTCTCCGTACCATCATCTGGACATACGACTCCAACGACTGGCGTGTCGGCACCGGCAACATCACTGCCGCCACTGTCGACACCAACTACGCGAATCTCATTGCCCGTTCCCAAAATGGCACCTTTAGCACCGTACGCCCCATCTCTCTAACCTAGCACCGCATTTCTGACGTGCCCCAGGGGGGTACGATCATGTTGACCCATGAGCTCAACAACTTTACCATGTCCGAGGCCGTCAAGTTTTACAATCAGCTCAAGGCCGCATTCAAATACCTCGTCCCCATGGGTGTCGCCACGAACCAAACCAAACCCTATGTCGAGACCAACTATACGTTGCCCAACTTTGAGCAATGTTGGTCCTCTTTTCTTACGCTGTGACGTCATTGACGCGCTTGCTAGACATTGCTGGAACGACAACCATCTCGGTCAGCTCTCCCACGCCAACGGGAACCACTGGCCAAAGCTCTTCCGGTTCAAAGCCGAGCACCAGCGCCGCGAGAGGCTCCCATGGCGCTTTGAGCGCCTTGGCCATGTCGGCCATGTTTTTGACCAGTGTGTTGGGATTGTCGATGTAAATCGCGGACGCCACACTTTCTCACTGTGGCGTCGCGACGATTTCGACCTGATTTTACATCGCTCTCGACCCATCTCCACCTGGCCTTCTGGCCGCTCTTGCGCTGGATGTTTTTGTTGATACTTTAAGCACGTTTTTATGGACACGCATCGCCATCGTGTTTTAACCTCGCACAAATCCCACGATCGGTCCGGGCTTGGACGAAACCGACTTGTATTCTTGCAGCATTCCATCATGATGCCGTTTACTTTCCAATCTTTTTGTGCACGACTCTCCCTTCCTTTCTCCCTTGTTTAATGGTTGACATAGTTAGGGCGCGAAGGGTTAACATAGATGCGTGGTTGTTGAGCTTAGCGTCGTGTGGGATGTCGTATACCGTACGTGATGGTGCGACGCGTTCTAACGTTTGACCAGGCAGCTTGCCGCGCGTCAGAATAAGTAACGTGTTTGGGGGCCGTGTCGTGCGTGGCCGTGTGTGCATGTGATCGCTGGTAGTTTCAAGAGGCGCGTTTGGAGCGTGACAGCGTGTTTTCCCGTGGTGCTGATGGTGTGATCGATTCCATTATCGCGTCCAGGTCTGGTGCAGCGATATCCATCCGGGGGACATCAGGACCAGGGTCACCCGTCACGAGCATGGCGTGACGGGTACAGCATCGTGTGATGTGGATAGTACAGGCTTGTCTGCAACGTTGAGTACGTGTCCAATGAACGGAAATGACGCCAGGCACACGTGGCCTGAGGGTTCCGGGGATCGGGTCCGGATCGGGCTTCGGGACTCAAACAGGTGTCCTAGGGATCTAGACGTTCGCTTGGCACTAAGTGTCAGCCTTCGGGGGGTCAAAAAGAATAAAAAAACATCATGGCGACATCCGTCCATCCGACGTCACGGACCACGAGGCTGGGCGCAAGGCTGGGCGCAACCAAGCGTGGGTAGGACCTGCAATGATGTCAGGCACTGACTTGGTGGGAAAACTTGCTGAGTCTAGGCGAGGCGCTCGACGAATCGAGCCCGTCGTATCGAGAGTCTATGATACTGACCGATCGTATGTATGGCGCGGTGGATGCGCCTTGGTGGGCTGTCGAGAACCTTGAACGCATCGCGTATCGATCGCATGGGCGGTCAGCGGAGTGTAACCGACTCGGGACTCGGTCAAGGTTCCAACAATAACTGGGTGGGTGTGATTTTAGACATTCACGTACCGGACCCGGTCTCAGATCTTCAGACGGGCGTCCGAAAGTCGAAGCTAGACTCCAAAGCGATCGGGGTGACAACGGGACCGATGGGGTGGGACGGAAAAAATAAAATAAAATAAAAAGAGAACAAAAATCGGATGTCGGACGTGGCCGCCTGATTGGATTTGTTCATATCCGTAGACCCCCACCTGTCACTTGCAAGAGGACAGGCCGCCACTGGCGGGGCCCGACGGGATGGACGCTGATGGGCACCTGTTTCATTATCCACATGCCTACATTGTGTCCGTGCCGCCCTTGTTCTGTCCTGTGGACTCTTCGGTGCTGCTTTCCGACCGAAAGTCACGATTGTCCACCGTGCCACCGGATAAGCACGAAGTATGAACGACTTGTGTTTATCTGGCAGAACGCCAAGGTGAATGCGTGGCCAGAGAGCTCAGAAAAGCCCCACCATAAGACTGGACATGAGGCACGGACGCAGAGGGCGGGAGCAACAAGTGTATGGACCCGAGGGCATGGTCATGCTCCCGGAGAAAACTACCGCCGATTGGCCTTTTGGATGCGGTGTTCCTTGGCTATCTTCCGGCCCGTGCCAGTACACGGTGCCTGTCACAGATACACCGAGCGCTTGATGGCCAGAGCGTGTGACATGCGTACCTGTTCTTCTGTTAGAACCTGGGGATATATAGGGGGTCGGCACCCACCTGTTCTCACATGCAACAAAGACACGCATACGCAGGAGAAAAGAAAACACCGATCAACGAAAATTCGTACATACCACCATTGGATGAACAGAGTAAAATACAATAGGGCGAGACGGAAATAAGATAACTTTGAAGGTTTTGGAATGGCATTTGCAACGCGCTGAGACCTTCAACAAGCCTTGCGATCAACATGGAGGGGTCGGAATAGATTCAGCAAGTTCCCACATATGTCAGCCCAGAATGGTCTGCGTCCATCTTGACCGAGGAATGTATGAGTCTCTGTACCCATTGAAGGTCCCTGCCTGTGATGTCCCTTGTTAGAATCGTGATTCTGGAAGTTCTGGTTGAAATGTCAGGATCATGGTCATGATAAGCTGCAGTGCTTCGGGATCAGGAAAACCCAGAGCAGCCAACACCAAGCTGTGTGACACGGGGCTGAATCAATCCGCATCGTCGCCCTCGTGCACGATGGCACATAAACAGGGTTAGCACGCAATATGCTTCATCAAGGTCGCCGCGCACGGATGTCGTGCTGGAATATCGTCCATCTGTACGTCAGTTACGTTCACCCTACCCTCTCAGACCGATACCCACCTCGACCCTTTGAAAAAGGTCGTGTCCTCACTCTAAAAGCGACCACCTGGCACCGCTTGCTAGGTCAGCGAAACTACCGACTCAGAAGGCCAAGACCGCCGGAAGGGGTGATGCGTTTCCATTCCTTAAGTTAGCCTGAGGCTCGCACCTCCGTTCAATACATTCGATGCTAGTCAATTTCCCCGGGGGCATACGTCAGGAGAGACGGTGAGCCAGATGAGTTAAGACACGCCACAAGTCTTGCCGTTAGTTGCAGAGCACGAACGCACACCCGTCCAAGTACGCTGCATATTTCATAAGGATACTCCCGGTCCGTCGTCTGTTTTCTGCTCTGATACAGTACTAGCTGACGCTCTGACGGTTCGAGTTTTATTCAAATCAGCAGGATGGGATGGTGGTAAAGGGCGTTGCACGTGATTTCCGCTAGAGGTTACATCGTCATAGTCCTCTTTCGCACGAACGCGCTTCCCTAGGTATCAATGTATCATAATCCGGATTCATCGCGAACCTGAACGCAAGGTGACAGGTTAGGTCTCGTCTGACGGAATAGCTGTTGTGTACGCGTGCCCTCTCGATGGCAGAGGGGATGGTGTCGATACTGGCGGAAACGCGCAACTCGTCACGGATCCGATATTTCGCTTTCGGGAGTCTCGCCTAAAGTCGTCCGGACCTTCAAGACATTGCTGTTAAGTGTGGCATATCGCGCAAAGATAACCTGTGAAACAAACATTCTTAATGTTCACGCAGAGCACACAATTTATCTGGCATCTTTTCCGTGGGCGTGCGTGGAGCCCCCACTCATCAGGGTGGGACGTTACGTTCTTCATCTCCATCTATCCTTTGGAGGATGCGGGCACGAGGCTAACTGACTTTAGCTTTTCCTCTCCTTATTACGATATTGAGCTCCAGGCTCAGGGTTGATTTTTGTCTTCGAAAATGCGGGAGAAATGTGGTGAGTGGAGCATGCTTC
Organism: Sutorius eximius; assembly: GCA_038089815.1. Lineage (NCBI taxonomy): Eukaryota > Fungi > Basidiomycota > Agaricomycetes > Boletales > Boletaceae > Sutorius > Sutorius eximius. Next base: position 29,208 of record JBBPLN010000008.1, on the reverse strand, counting down.
TCAATCAAAGTTTCGATTTCAGCTATTTCTTCAGGGTCTCGAAGCCGTTGGTGTGTGTCTAATTTACGCGAAAAATAAAGTTGTTTGTTCACACTGTCGGTTGCAGGTTTGTGTTGCTCGAATAGGATGTCGTTCTGGTGAGGCGCAGACAATGCGGACCGTCAAATTTCAGGTAAGCCAATGGTTTCACCCCACGACATTTTCGTGGAACTCAGATAAAGTGTGGCATCCCCACAGACTCGAAGCATGCGAAGAGACCTTTGAATATTCGGAAATATTAGTAATTGGGTAACAGATGCCTCCCCTCACTTTTTGACGAGACTTGCCAATTATCTCTGGCATTGCACCCATCACCCGTGTCGGGGGATGCTAATCAGTGATGCATGTGTGCATGTACATCAATGGTCCACTACTTAGTGCCTGCGAACATTTTGTGCACTCCACGGCGGATTGGATATCTGCCAAGATCGAACACGTTGTATGATCACCGTCATGATCGTACTATCCCCTCCGTGGCGCTGTAGGGTGGCTTACATGCTCATTTTCTTAAGGTGCTTCAGGGACAAGGTCAAATGACCATTGCTCACAGTCCCTGAATACTGGACCAGATGGTGTGTCAAGCACTTAGTCTCAACATAGGTATCAGTCGCCCGTCTCTCGGCAAATCCCATCAGCATGCCAAGCGTCAAACAATGATTTCACGTCGCCGCGGCACCCTTTCGATGGACCGGATACCCGGGGGTCCAACGATCTAAAAGGGTGTAGACAAGGCTCGAAGCATGGTGAGTAAATCCGTTACATCCAACCACCGACATTCCTTTCCCTTTTACCATCAGCTCCGCGATCCTTACCTGAACTGTCTCATGACGGGCAATCCACAAGACATCCCTCTTGGACTAGACCAAGGATCGGAACTTCTTTCCGTTCTATTTGCTGTCGGACTTTGGGGAATTACTTGTGTGCAGACGTGCGTTCATCCCATCTCGCAAACTCTTGCGACTGCTACATATTGATTAATCTTTCAGGATATTTTATTTCATCCAGTTCGTCTTCCTCACTCGCTTTCCACGCTAGAACGCGAGTGGTGAACGTTGTGCCGAACTACATTTTCCTCTAGCTACCCGCGTGACTCGTTCGCCTTGAAGACCTTGGTGAGCGAAACCCACTTGTTAGGCAAGTGCATTCTCATCGAGTTCTCCGTAGGTTGTATGGCTGTGGTGCGAGCCCTTTCCTTCACACAAAGAACCCCCTCATTTGTCATGATGCAGGCTAGTCGACTCTGTTCATCAGTTTCTCCTCATCAAGGGAGGTATGGCCACGTCCAGAAACCTTGATTCGTCGGATTATTGACTGTTATACGTACAGTTTACGGTGAACTGATCACCAATTTTTGCAACTATGGTCAAGTCTTTGGTGTGAACGCGTACGTGGTCGTCCATTGTCTGTCTGACTGCTATGGGAATTAAGAATTTACGTCTGTTCGCAGGGAATACTTGGTGAGTCGAGTAGGACGCCTCCTATTCCCATAGATCTGGGTCTTATGCTCTTTCGGACAGTGGCAGGTATTGTTGACGGTGCGTCGTGGTCCGCCTCTTTCCTTGGGTCGATTGGAACGCTCGTCAAAGGCGTTCGTTGCACTGCCGTCGCAATTATTCTTTGTCAACCGTATCGCGAAATGTAAGTTCGCACCCATCGGCATGTGAACTTTGTTCCATCTTTGTTTATAGTTAGCGGGAAGAGACGACTACTCTTGGCGTTATGGGTACGCAATGCCCAAATCTTAATACACGTGATGAATCATGTAAATGACATTCACATTAGGCACCAGCCGCCGCGCTCGAATTGGGTACGATTTCGTTTCGTGGTGTATTTTCATTGGTCGTTGATCATTTGGGTTCAAAGGTGGAGTGTTGGGTATGTCCCGTTACATCCTCTTACTGCGTCGCCGCTGAATATGGAATCAAAGCATTCATTGCACTGGGGTGAATTTTTTCCACGAGCACGATGCCCTGCGGAAATGTTGATGAAAGTGTGTCAGCACGATTAAGCCCACCTCTCGAGAACTGGTGTCGATGACTCCTTCGGTAACGGATTTCCCATCTTTCGTGGTTTTTGCATACTGATTCTATGCTATACAGGGCATATTCACTACTGTACAGACGACAGCAGCTGTGGTTGACATATCGATCACCGCCGTATTAATTTTTTTATTGTGGAGAAGCAGAGAAGATGCACAGTACAGGCGAGGACAAGTCACGATTGTTGTTCTCTTTGACCGATTAACCCGATTGTCTCTTTTCCCAGGATGCGTACCATCATCCAGAGACTTCTCATACTTTCCCTGAGCACGGGTGCATGGACCGCATTATTTGCGATCCTTGTCGTAATCGCAGTACGTTACTCAACGATCGGATATCGAGAAAAAAATGAAAGTGTGATATTGGGCAGATGCTCGTTGTCCCCAACACACTTGTCTATACGGGGCTCTCCTTCCCTCTCTGTCCTCTTTATTGCAATACCGTCCTCGTCAATTTGAACGCGCGGAAGGCGATCGAGAAACTTGACCATCGTCCTGCTCAGGAATCGGTCGTGTTTTTACGGAATACGGAATCGTCTGGTCCCATTGAGACTTCAGGCCGATCACATGCATTTGAATGTGAACGGCAGGAGTGTTCGGCGGTGCAGGTACATATATTCCTTGCTGATCCCTGCGCTTGGTGATTCACTTCATTACAAATGGCCAGATATCTCGCTGTCGATGTATCTCAGCGAACTATCGGCATGCAGAGGCAGGCGTGCAAGCCTCGCTGGATGTCACGGAGGTGGAGCAGTTGGCATAGTAAAGATGTGCGTGCCGCTGGCCCAAGGGACGGCCCATTTACGAGACGTGCTCGTGTTATTCTGATTCAGAGCGATCATTCCTAATGTCATCGTGATTATTATCCTTCAACCATTGCTCGATCCATGTGACGATTCGTGCCACATTCTCTTCCAAATCTTCCATCGTGTTGCTTTCTAGCTCTACGACGATTGCGGCCTGATATGATTGTCGCGCTTCGTCGGCCACGACGCCCATGATCTCCGCCTCATTGTTTTCCTGGATTTTTTTCAATGGGTAACATCTGGAAAGAATGGAAAGTGAACCGAGCGGGGGATCAATCTCGTCAGTGATGATAATAACGCCAGAAACAATATCAGATCCGCACAGCCAAAGCAGTGGAGGGGCTGGTGGTGGAAGCGGGAGTGTGCGTTGGGTAGAGAAACGACGTGACGGAAGAGAAAAGAAGCGAAAGCGAGCGACAACTCACCGTTTCTCTAGCCTATCCCATAGCAAGGTGTGGTTACATCGTAGGACGACGACCAAGTCGGCCCAGCGCTCAGGGAAGACCTCACATGAATGCCAATCAAGGACGAGTCCACCTGCCGATACGAACGGTTCGAGTTCGTCAAGGAGCTGTGACAAAAGCAAACAAATCGCGTTTAGCCAACGTTTAAAAAACGAAAAAGTACGGCGAACGAGAACATGACGAGTTGCGGATCGTCTACCTCGTCGTCATCTGACATTCGAACCCATATGAAAATATCCCACCTTGTCCTCGTCGACGGTATAAGACTGCCACTCCTCATCGAAACCTACATGTAGCCCGCGCGTTTTGACCAACTCCCCTACGTTGATGTGTTGCAACGGTATCGGGGACTCGCTAATGAGGAGTTGGGCGTGCGTTGACTTGCCTGTACCTGGAGTACCTGTGATGATGATGACAGGGGAACGTCGGGCCATTGGTTGATTCCTTGAGGAGACCTTGCGATCAAACAGATATGTGATTACATAAGAGCTTGACTAGGGCTCCCAGAAGATGAGTCGGGATATACCTTGAGCGAATTTATGTACATGCTTATATAGGGCTATCTATTATGAATATACACACTGGTAGAAAGCGTTCAAGACCAATATCATCATGTGAGATTCAAAATGAGCCACGCAGGGTCCTTCAGTGGAAGGAAAGATGCTGTAACGTCGTCAATGAGCGTCGAGGCGCGTCGGTTAATAGGAGAATATCATAAGCCATGGGTTGAGCACGATCTAGAAAGGTCTGGGTCAGAACAGCGACATAATGGACAACGAACAAGGTGTCTTACAGGAAAGAGTATGTGACATCCGGCGACGATCCTAAAAAAGGGAGGACACGTGGTCAACATAGTTCGGTCGACGAGTAAACCACGTACGCAAGCGGAAGAGATATTGCCCAGTCCTGTGAGGAAATTTGCCATCCAATAGGGATAACATTTACGCTCGAACCCATCACGATCATCCCGGCGCATATCAGCAAGGACAACACGAGCGCCACTCGGAAGCGTTTCCATATCTTGGGAACTTCGAGGAAGAAGTTGGAACGCTCGACTTCCTTTTTCGTGGCACCCCACGTAATGTTGTACGAAAACAGGTGGGCGAGGAGTGCTTGCGACAGGTGAATACTGAGACCACCAAAGAAGAAAAAGCTGGGGCGTAAAAGGGTAGTCAAATGGAATGAGGAAAGAACGAAATACAGAAGTCGATAGGACGCACAAGAATGGGGCCCATTTCAAGTTCTCTGTCAAAGAGGACAACAGGCTGCGTTGTCCAAGGCGGTATTCAAGCATGGTGAAACCCAAATTGCCAAGTCCGGGGAACACAACCGTGCAGGCCAACCAGACCTCGAAACTATGAAGGAAGAAACCATCGATTGGGATCTGGAATCCCAGGAGGAAATAGTTGAGTAGCGATAAAATGGCGGCGGCGGCAATGCCGTCTAATCATCGCATGGAAGGTCAGAATGAGCGTAACAAGGGTGGCTGTTGCAATGCTTACAATACGAGAACATGTCTAGAAGCTCGAGTCAGCCAGTGGAATTCAAGGGAATAGTCGACGCCTTACATGCCATCATGGCAACCTTGTAATGAACTGGCGCGGCAGACCAGACAAAGATGCGAAGTTGCTTTGCAATGGGACCTTTTCTCCACCACTCGATCAACGGATTGAAAATGAGTTCATTGCAGCCTACGCGATGATTAGTGCGATGGACACTGTGTATATGTCCAAGATAATTACCATACGCATACTTTTGCCAACGGTTCAGTTCATCATCGACAGTCAAGGATACACCTTCTTTGAAACCCCCATTCGAGTACGTTGCCCAACGGATGACGTAACCCTTAAGCTGATGAACAAATCTCAGACAACCGGAAATTAAGATTTCAGTGAAGGCGATCACCTGAAGACGTAGTGCCATATCAAAGTCCTCTGAAACGTTCGACTCTGACCAAATCTTCTTCTTTTCATCTGCGGGATCGATGAAAGCGGCGTCTTGGATTGCAGACCAGCGTAAGAAGGCATTGTGTCCCACAAAAGGTGCCACTTCTCCATTAGAGCAACCGACGGAAATACACTTGTTAATCCTGCGAGTGAAGTGTGCGATGCCATTCTCAAAGTAATGGAATGCGACCTGCATAACGTCTTGACGAAAAGCAATATCAGCGTTTTGATGCATGGGAGAAGGCGAAAGAGAGAACAATGACCTGACTCATGCTGGATGATAGCAACATCTGGACACTCGGCGAATTCCCGGGCAGCGTCACGCAAACAGTCCTGCCTCCAAGGTCAAGAGATATCCGAACATGCAATACAACAGTACAAACCTCTGGCACGATCGTGTCTGCATCGACAATAAGGATGATGTCACCGATTCGTATCGATTTACCGTTTGACGCCCACGGACGCCATTTCCCCCCGCTCTCTTCGAACGTCTCCTCCACAGCCATGCTTAGCGCCTTGTCTTCGAGACTCTCTTGTTCGTCCTCCCGCATCTTGCCTCGTCCCACGGCTTCCTCGAGCGTCTTCAAGTGCCTTTCCAGCTTCATACTGAGCGCCAGACCATAGTTCATATTGGAAGCTTTCTTGAAACGTCCAGCACGCTTGAAGCCGTCAGGGGAATTGTCGTGTTTTGGGCGAGCGACCCAACCGATGTTATGCGTGACGTAGAACGCGATGCGCTCTTGACGTTGTTCCTCGCTGACAAGTTGCAATCCATCATCATGGATGAAGATGGACGATGTGCCTCCCTGTCGAGCGTACGTTTGCATCGCCTTCTTGATAGAGGTCACAGAGGGCGCGCTGTTGTAGAACGGAAATGAGACCTCGCGGACGTGACATACGTATTCTTTCGAATCGAACGTACATGGTCTCTTTCAAGCTCTCTTTGTACACAGGGAGTTCGACGGTGATGTGGGGCAAGGCAGCATCTACCTCCTTGTTTGGCCTGGGCCGAACGGCAGAGTAATATTTGGAATTTTCGTGATATTGGGCCACTGGTCCTATCCTGAGGATGATCTTAACAAAAAATGGAATAGAACACCAAGACGACGCACGCCAGGGCGATATTTCCAATTAGCTGGAGGGAAAAGAACTGTTTCGGGCTGAGCACGATGATTTTGCATATCAGAGTAAAACGACCTACCAATGCCACGGAGAACAAAAATGGGGCCGTGACGAGCAGGGAAAAGCGCATATAGTTGTCGTCCAAAGCCCATTCCGCAAGTAAGACAGCAAGACCACTCCCAACGAAGACTGAAAAGATGGAAAAAAGGATGAGCCGAAAAGACAAACTGAAAAGGCAACGTCCTACAAATCGACAGAGCGACTGCAAGCCCGCAGTAAAAGGGGGCATAGAGGCGAATTGGGCGCGGCTCCACCTTTTCTGCACCATCTTTCTCGGGATCTGTTGGTTGAGTTTCGTCTGCTCGCGGAGTCAATCTCCAGTTCCAGCGCCACGTGGACTTTGTATTAGACGAAGGTTTTGTGTTCGCCTGTCCCTCATTTGTGACAGCAACTTTTTCCGAAGCGATGGCGGTGGCATCCGTCAGGTTGACGTTTGAAATGACGGACGCTGCCGCCGAAAAATTTGCTGAACTTTGAGCGGGCGTCTCCGACCTAGCTGTCACGTGGCGATGCCTCCACACGAGCTTGATCATCTTTTCTTCTAGATCTTGGCAAAGCGGCATGATATCTTCAATATTGTCGGCCCACACAACAATGGTATGCTCGTCCCTCTGATGCAACGATGTGAATTTGGGCGAATAACGGTGTGGCGAAATATTCTTACGATGAAAGCCGCACATTGCTCCTTCTCAGCGTGTGACAGTTCCCCCATAGCGCCGAGTACTTGAATTTTCGTATCAGAGTCGATATACATGGACCTGTCGTTAGGTGATCTGTGCCCAACGTCAGTCCATTGTTCGACAAAGGGGAAAGGGGCATAGCGGCAAAGAAAAAAAATCCTGCAATCTTACATCGTCAGAAAGGCAGCATGCACTGCAGCGCTACGGATTTTGACGGCAATGGCGGGATTTAGCAGTCTGACTGCCGCTTCAAACGGTGCCAACATGACATTGTCGTACGGGAAGACTCTGAAATGGCCCGTTTCTGTGCGAATGCAGACGCCCGTTGCGATCTGCTCATCCGCGGGCCTAAACCATGCTTCTCCCTGTGTCTGATCTCAAAATCGTCAGCGGGGCAAGAAAGTCCGTAGTCCGGAATAGCGCACCTGCTGATATACATGGTGAAGGAGGGCATCATAGGGATCGTAGTCCATGGTGGCCATCGCGGGGAGACAGGAAGGAAGAAGGACAACCAAAGGTAGGGTTATAAGAGCGCGGGGACAGCGGCGGGAATGCAGAATTGATGTATTTTCGTCCCCATAACCTAACTACCATACGGAAGCATGCCTGTCCGCTTGACAGCTCATCGAGGTTTACCGGGAATTGAGATACCTCCGGTACACGTCAAGGCACCATTCAGGCTCGAACATGCTCGAAAATAGCTGTACCAAGCCTGGTTCGACTTCTCCGGGTTTCCTTTCAAATCACGCCGAGATGTGATCTAGGCGACGTGCATCGCGATGTGACGAAACGGGCGAGGGGGTGGGGAGAGGCGAGCCTGCCTTGACGTACCGAGGTAACGGGATGAGGCATCGGTACGCGTATCGCTGCGTGCACAGGACCTTACCGAAATATTGTCAGGGGACATTCGGCACGCACGTATGTTATTTTTTGACGTCCGCCTTGATCGCAACTCGCGAGTACACGTGTTCTCGCATCCTTGGCAAGAGGGTCACCGCGAACTTGAAGGTGAGGATGGCAAGCGTGAGTCAGAGAACCTGGCATCATCGGTCCGAGGTCATGGACAGACCTGGGAGAGTCAGAAGCACGTGCGTTGTCACAAGTCTGCATCCGTGTCCGAGCCCCTGAAAAGGGTCCAGACCGTTCACGGCATGAATTGGCTTTAACCTCTTTCAACCAAGCGACGTACCCAGGACTACCATTTCAAATTCATAGATGGGTAGATATGACCCTACGCCTTACAGACTGGGCCGTGAAAATGAAAAAAATCATCACGTCTTTTCGGCCACCGGACGCCCATGAAACGCGGGAAACTATCAGGGGGATCAAATCGATAACCCCCCCCCCTCCACTTGTCTTCCATTGTTCCCCCTTGCCCTTTATTCTTGACGTGGAACTCCCATGAATCAAACACGCGCTGGTGCCATCAGGTTCCAGGGTATGGCCGTGCAACATTTCCCCCATCCGTCGGAACCTCGCTGACTCCGAGTTGTCACGATAGGCACCAGGCGTCCTTGAAGTCAAAACATATCCTTCCGATCACAATCCCCAGTTTGGGAGTCTCAGGCTACCACAGCCGTGCGCGAACCGCCGTCCGAGGTGGTTTCGTTTCATGATCGTCGGATCGACTCGTCAAGCGGTGCGGCCCTGATGTTCAAGTAATACTCGTTGCCGCCACCGTGCCCAAACAGTCTAGAGTCTTGAGGCAGTGGGAGGTACATACCAATGCGCCATGATCATTGCCACACGTCATCGCGTCTATCAACCACGCTTAGCATCATTCCTGGAAAAGGGGGCCAAGCCCAGGTCAAACAAATAACAGTAGTGGCGTCGATCGCCCCCTAGTACTAATTGATACGTTTTCCGACGAGACGCTAGTATGAAATGGGGAATCCCAAGGTATATCTAAATTGTCCATGTTGCAGATCCTGCCAATACGTAGTGCCCTATCTAGTATATCCCATCCCCCGGATATCCGCTCTCGTCAACACTGCATGATACCACGTCTCCCAATATAATTTAAAAGTCCTCTAGACATTCAAGATAGCGTGAAGCTCGTGACGAAACGTTCGGAGCTCTCCACGACCCTGCCGGGTCTTCTCGGATCAGTAGGAGAAAATCATCAACCAGGGATTAAGCACGATCTGTCGTGACCGTCAGTCATGGGAAACACAACACACCTCACGCTCTTCACCGAGACAGAACAAGAAATCGTTACTCACAGGGAAGAGCAGGTGACAACCTGCAATCAGTGCAAGCGGGAAGATGACCGCCCAGTATGCGCCAGAGATTTGCCAATCCGCCGTGACGATACTGCTGAAACTGAAGATGGCGATTGCAGCAAAGCATGCCAACGACACCGCGAACGCGAACCAGAAGCGCTTGAGAATCCGAGGAACCTCGATGAAAAAGTTGGATCGTTCCACTTCTTTCTTCGTTGCACCCCATGTGATGTTGTAAGAGAACAAGTGCGCGAGAACCGCTACAGACAGATGGATGCTCATCCCCCCGAAGAAGAAGATGCTACATCGCCGAAACGTGTGTCAGAAAAGAGAGATAGTGGAAAGGGAGGGAAATGCTGCGCACAAGAACAGTATCCACGTCCCGGTCTCTATGGCTGAATCCAGGATACTTCGATGACCTAATCGGTACTCGAGCATGATGTAACCCAGGTTGCCAGAACCCGGGAATACGGCCATGATAGCCAAAAAGATTTCAAAGCTGTGCAGATAATAGCCATCCGTTTGCATGCCAAACCCAAGAAGGAAATAATTCAGCATAGATAACAACATCGCAGCGGCAATTCCATCTGTGAAGAATGAAGGTCAACGCCTTCGCGTCAGACGGCCAGGCCACGCCGCTTACAATATGAGAACATATCTAAACAAACGCCATGAGTCCAGGTTTCAACGTGTTACGCAGGTCACGTACACGCCATCATGCTCAATTTGTAGTGAACAGGAGCATCAGACCATACGAATATGCGCAGCTGCTTGTTGATCGGACCCAAGCGCCACCATTTAATCAAGGGGTTGAATATCAGCTCGCTACAACCTGCCAACGTGTCATGTGGACATGTGCATGTGAGATGGAAAGCGTGTGAATGATTCGTACCATAGGAGTACTTTTGCCATCTGTTCAGTTCATCGTCCACTGTAAGGGATACACCTTCCTTGAAGCCGCCCTGGGAGTAACTGGCCCATCGAATTATGTAGCGTTTCAGCTAGACACACCCGATGTAAGCCCGCACGACCTTGTGTCATATCCAAACGTACCTGAAGTCGCAAGGCCATATCAAAGTCCTCGGATACATTTGACTCCGACCAGATCTTCTTTTTCCCATCGGCAGGGTCAATGAATGCGGCATCCTGTAGCGCCGACCACCGGAGGAACGCATTATGGCCAACAAAAGGGGCTACCTCGCCGTTTGAACAACCATAGGAGATACACTTGTTGATCCGACGCGTGAAATGTGTGATACCATTCTCAAAATAGTGATTAGCGACTTGCATGACATCTGCGAGTAGAGTACGTTAAGCACGCTTGGCTAACACCAACGATAACGAATCACTTACCAGAGTCGTGCTGGATGATAGCGACCTCGTGACTTTCTGCGAGCTCACGGGCGGCATCGCGTAGGCAGTCTTCAGGGACGACCGTATCTGCGTCTACCAAAAGGATAATCTCGCCGATTCGAATTGACCTGCCATTCGATGCCCAGGGCTTCCACTTTCCGTCGCTCTCCGCGAAAATTTCGTCGCACGCCATGTGCAACGCGCGCTCCTCGAGGGGTTCGTCGGTTTCCTCCAACTCTTCCCGCTCCTCCGCCTCTTGGAGTACTCTGAGATGCTTTTCCAGCGACAAGCTGAGAGCGAGGCCATAATTCAGATTGGACGCTTTCTTGAAACGTCCAGCACGTTTGAAACCGCCCGGCGACGAATCATGGCCAGGACGGGCGACCCAGCCAATATTGTGATCTGCATAAAAGGCGATGCGTGCTTCGCGATCCTTCTCGGATATCAACTGGAGGCCATCATCGTGGATGAAGATGGCTGATGAGCCTCCTTGGCGGGCGTAGGTTTGCATAGCCTTTTTGAGAGTGAAGACAGATGGGGCGCTGTAATGATGGGGGGTTAGTGGGGATGGATCGGCGTCATCATATCATCGCACTGACATGGTTTGGTCCAAACTCTCTTTGTAGACGGGCATCTGGATGGTGATGTGCGGCAGGTTGGAGTCGACTTCCTTGTTTGCTTCAGGTTTCATGGCAGAATAGTACTTGGAGTTCTCGTAGAACTGTGAGACAGGCCCGATTCTGTACAAGAATGAGCCAAGGGCGTGTCAGCGCACAGGAATTTTGACCCACATCATGCTAACGTTGGTGATGATTTGATTGCAGAAGAACTGAAATGCCCGATGAGGATGAGTCAGGTTGGGCGAGGGATGTACGTACGATGGAGACACAGAACAAGAAAGGAGCAGTGGACAGAAGCGCGAATCTGGTCCATTTTCCGTCCAAAAGCGACTCTTGCAAGAGCATGCTAGCACCGCTACCAATGAAGACTGAACAAGGACAAGGTCGCGTCAGTCGAGCACACCAGGCCGAACAGGTACTTACAACAGGACAGGGCGGCACCCAGACCATTGTAGAGGGGGGCAATGAGTCTCGTGTGACGGGACTTGACTGCTGCCTGTTCCATGTCCTTCTCATGCTCGGCACGAGTCGAGCGCCAGCTAAAGAACTTCGAGATCGACGACTTTGACTTTGTAGTTTGTTCAGGGAGCTCTCTCTCGACGACAGCGATAGGCTCCGTTGAGGCCTCCTTTGTCTTCTCGGCCAGGTCGTCATCGGAGGGGCTGCCCGTGGAGGAGAACTCCGAGGGGGGGATGGAGATGGTACCACGGGCCCTCCAAACGAGTTTGATCAACCTGGCTTCAAAGTCCCGGCACATCGGGATGATGCCGTCCAGATCATTGGACCAGAGCACAAGCACACGCTCGTCACGCTACATGAAACAGGGTTGTGTCAGAAAAGTTCCCATGCAACGTCGGATGAAAGGAACTTGCAATAAACGCTCCGCACTGTTCCTTTTCTGCGGTTGGCAACGCGGACATGGAATCAAGGATTTGAATGCGCGTGTCGTGATCGACATAGATCCAATTCGCATCGTCAGACCTAGATGCAGGAGGGGGATAGAACATAAGCCACCGACGCTCAAGCACCGACGATGAGAACGTACACCGTTGCCAATGCTGCATGGACGGCAGCACTACGCACTTTAACGGCGACGACGGGGTTCAGCGTGCGAATTGCGGCTTCAAATGGCGCAAGGTAAGGGTTCTCGTACGGGAAGACTCGAAAGTGGCCAGGTTCGACTCGGATGCATACCCCAGCAGAGATATTCTCTTCTGAGGGTTTGAACCAAGCATCTCCCTGGGTCTATGGACGTTGAGTCTGATGACGACGACCATGGGGGAACGGGGAACACATACCCTCTTGAAGATATGATGGAGGAGGGCATCGTAAGCGTCGTAGTCCATGGCCATCTTGGAATCAGGGAGAGTATATCACGGAGTGACAAGTACGGCTCAGGACCTGCGAACACTCTCCGGAGGGATGGGCAATGGGGGGCGTGACTCGCAACATGACTGGCTGGACCTCGAAGAATATAAGTAAGCGCGCTCAGTGTCCAGAACACAAATACATAATCCGGCAATAATGGACGAAAAACAGCGAGATAGAGATGGGGGGGTGGTGATAATCCAATTCAGGAAATAAGTGGCCAGTGGGTTTATTGTGGCACAAAGCCGGGAAATCGGTGAGTTGAACGGACCGAGTTGCGATGCTGGCTTCTGACATTAATTAGATGGATTGCTGTGATTGTAGGCATGTCGAAACAGGAACCTTTGTGATACGAAAGGCGGAAGAAGATGATGAATAAATGGTCGGGTTCCGATATTGAGGACCACCATGCGTAGAGTGACATACATACGCGGTCAGATCCGCATTCGGGGGTAGAAACACTGCCATGGGTTGGCGGCGCCCGTGAGAGGATCTGTAAATCGATATCGGGTGGTGTACGAACCCGGAATGGCACATCGCACAATCCAAACTGTTGGGATGCGCGAAACGAGGCGAGTACCTGATCAACGGTATTTTAAGACACCTTACTCGTCGGACTGGGCTGGCCGGCGCTCTCGAGACAGACTTTTGTGCGGCGAATAAGACGCGAGTAATGATACGATATGACGCTCGAGGAACCTCGGCACTGCCCATATGAGCTCGGCGTAGACCGGTCTAGTGCAATGTGGTGCTTCCCGACCGAGCGGATGATTGTGCGATGGTCCATGTGCCCACGCACCGTTCTCGAGCCTCCGAGGCGTCATCACCGTGTCGGACGAGTCCGAGGACTTCTAGGGTCGTCTGGGTTCAACTTTCGCTAGAATCTGCGAAGACCTGAATCGCGCGAGAAACGCACCGATGCTGTCAGTCGATCGTAACAAATATTGAAAGGAAAATAACATAAAGGGGAGAAGAAGAAGATAGTTCGGGTGTGTGAACGGGGTTGCAGGATGAGCAAACGTGGTGGCTTGCAGTGGTGCACGACAAAAGCAGTCTCACGCGAAAAACAAGGGGTTGGTCCCGTTCACGCGACAATCAATTACATCAAGTCAAACACCGACGAACGTTGGGAAAACGCATGCCCCCGTTTGTCGCGTCCGTCGGGGGACCTTATCTCGCATTCGAGGGTGTTTTGGAGTTTGGAGTAAGTGTGCGTTCATTCGAGAATTGAGACCAACGGAGCAGTCCGACTTCTCGCTTCACGCCGATTTGCGCCACTCAACGCACGACTCTCACTGCAACTCCGGGTCTAATCGACGCACGCCGCAGCGCCAACCTCCTTCTCGAATTGTTTCGGAAGGAGAATAGAACGGATGGCTGGAACCTGCTTGATGATCACCGCGACGCCAATAAGATTTTCGAGCTTTATCCTGCCAATCAACGCGCCCGGCGGCGAATTTGATTTCAAGCCCAAGAAATGTATTCTTTCTAGGTAATTCAAGCGATTTTGATGTCAGCAGCCAGCCAAAAGTGCGTGGCGTTTGCTGTTGTCCGTCGTTGCACCGCCGGGTGGCTAAACCGTTTTCTAGCCTGGTTCACGAAATTTGCGATGTCGAAGCACGATTTTGGGAGCCGAAATTCATACCGAAGCAAAAAGGGCGGTGCAGGTGCGATGCCTGTCTTGGTTCCAGAACTTTTATCTAATCAGCACGCACGTCACTGTTGGGAGTAGAAGATTACTACTCCATGCGATCTTCGCTGCTAAGTGGGACGAGAACACCAAAAACAGTCTCACTCCGCCCCACCAAGGGAGGCGTGTGTTAATGAAGGCGTCAAGAAATTGTCGAATTCGGGAGGTCAGCCTGGGTGACCGTGTTCAAACAAGATGAAAAAGGCATGTGTTGCATCGAGGTCGCATATCTGAAACGGTGTGCGACCGCTTTACCGTTCCAAGTAGTCTCCAGTCCAAGAAGTTACCGTAAAACAGAACTGAATTCTAAAAGTTCAAAAAGGACATTATTATCTTAGATATCGGGTGTTGACTTCGGATACCAGCAGGATTGATCATATTTTAATTTGGGTATGTCCGTTCTCTTCTTCCCCCATCGTACAATGAGACTGGACAAGTCGGGATGTTTGTTATCCGAAGAAGCCTTCATTCGTGATTGTGGCATCTCCACACCCTCCGTCCCGATACAAGCTGCATACGCCCTACATCGGGAATTTTGCTAGGCTATGATGCGAAAATGGCACTCGAACGTGATCGTTTTCTTACAGAATCGCGCCCACACACGATTGGCATTACACCAAGGGAATGTACTGGGAGATGATCCGATTTTCCCTCTACGTTCCTTTCCAGATTCTGCACCGTGACGATCATGCCTGACTGGATGATTGCCCGGTGTGTGGGCCTCTCCGTTCGCGAGTGCGGTGGCCCAAGCGCGACCTGATTTGATCGATGATCTTGGGTTGCGGACATCACGCCGTTGGTAGGTTAACACCTTGCGTGAAATACAATAACATTTCTTCCATTTCGACGTGTATACTTAATCAAGATAAAGCAGTGGCATGCATTTCCCTCGATGGCTCCCACCTGTGGAGTGGGGGCGTTTCGGGTCGGTTGGAGACCGGTGTTGAGAATTCGAGTCACGAGGGTGGACACGATCGCGAAAACAAAGGTGCAAGTGCAACGAGGCGCAGAAGAAGTGACCGTGAAGGCAAACGCGTAACATGAAATCATGGCGCCATCGAAATGGAACGAAGGTGATGTTGGAACGGAGATACGGCTGGGAACGTTGTTCGCGATATCGCACGAAAAGGTAGATAAGTAAAAAGAAATCGGAAATGAGGCATCCAAGTAGACGAAGAAGGTGTTCATGTTTATGTACTTCATTTGGTGGTGGAAGGAGAGGGGGACCGACGTGCAAGAATGTGCGTTTCTGACCACGAATGGATTAGCGCGTTGAGGTGCCAAACAAGGTCGAGCGGCGAAGATAATGGCGTTGAGTTTGCGACAAAATACGTCATGGGTCGTACTCGGCTGTCAAGCGCGGTATCCACATGGACCGAGTACGCGGTCGTTATCACAAAGGATGATGGCATGGTGGTTTCGTGAATAGAATAAACGTTTCTCGGAGAGAGCATGAGGCGGATAAGCGGCGTACGTTGGCAACGCGAGTGCCCAGGGGTGTGGTTTACAAAGGTAAATTACGCGAGATAGGAGAGCGTGTTATCTCGAGCGTAACGTCGGGCGGAACGTTAATCGGCGACGGAGCGCTCATATGCACGCCAGGACAGGTGATATTGAGCTCGCTGACTGAGCATAGGGGATACAGACCCGGATGCGAGGGATACGCCGTCCGGCAAGCGAACAAGGTACTCAGGTGCAAGGGATGGCGAGCAGGCACTCCATGACAGCGCCGACCTGTGTTCTAAATTTGGTTAGTCCGAACATGAAGGAGGTTGAACCCGATCAATCTCCGTTGAATCTCAGATTCACGATCTCTGCTCGAAAATGCAAATCGGTCATTTTTGCTTCCGTACCTTGCCGATAAAGGTGTGGTGACCCCCCCACCGGAATACGCACGCATATCTTATATCATCACCCCATTCCATCTCGAATCTCGTACCGCCATGTCTCGTCCAGAGCCCGCCACCTCTCCCTTCTTCATCGGTGAGGCCCGTACTGCCGACGCACGTCGACGCTCACTCTCGTCCCCGAGCGAGTCTCGTCCATCCACATCAGGGACGAACCCGTTCTCGCCCCCCGCTACACCCAACATCGACCACATCAGTCGTGTACCCACACCAGGCGAGAACGAATCGGACGCTCCCCCCCGTCAAGGCGTCTCCATCCTTGCGCGTGCAGACATCCCTCGCGTGTCCTCCTACTATGGAGGTCGCTCTGCCCATCTGCCAAGTCGTAGTTCCTCTGGCATTCGCATCCGCGAGAGTCTTGCTGCACCCCCTTCGCGTCCACTCACAGCGCACTCTACATTGCCCTCCATCTCACAGAAAAAGGCAATACGCATGCGTTCCACCCTTCTCGATGACCCCAGCACCATCGAAAAGCCTTGGGTGGCGAAAAAGGACCCATACGCGCGCATCGCGTACTTGATCACCTACGGCGTCGTCTTCCTCGGTATCGCCGCATCTGCCATCCGATGCTATTTCGGCTACAAGAGCGTACCCATGCTCAGCGGAAACCTCTGCATGGTTCTCGACGAAGAATTCAATTCGGATACAAACACCGTCTTCGGACCTAACGGTAATTGGTTCCGCGAGGTCGAACTGGGAGGCTTTGGGTAACTCGTCCTCGGTTCCGCCCTTCATCATCCTCGCTTACCTCTCCTTCGCACAGCAACGGCGAGTTTCAGATGACCACCTCATCATCAAACAACTCCTACGTCCAGAATGGCTACCTCTACATCACACCAACCTTGACCGCAGATGCCATCGGCGCGGGCAATGTCGTAAACGGTTACACCTACAACCTCACAGACTGCACTTACAATATCACCAACCCCGAATCTCTTCCTGGTGGCGTAAACAGCACGGCCTTCAATCCTACCGCTTATTACCAAGCATGTGGCGCAGTAAGTAACCAGACCGCCAACACCATCATCAATCCCGTACAGAGTGCACGAATCAGCACCAGAAACAGCGCTAGCATCCGATACGGTCGTGTAGAAGTCAAAGCCAAGATTCCAAGAGGGTAAGCTTCCTCCGTCTCCACCAAAACGTGACCTCATCAAAAACGACTCTTGTAGTGACTGGGTAGGCGCAACGTTGCATCCAACGACCCCCGTTTCTCACCGTTCTGTAGCTCTGGCCTGCTATTTGGATGCTTCCAGTGAACAACACGTACGGCCCCTGGCCTGTCAGCGGTGAAATCGACATCATGGAATCTCGCGGAAATGGCCGTTCATATCCCGACCAGTGAGATCAAATGCCTTCCATTCTCAGCAATTTAAACGCTAACGGAAACCCGTAGAGGAATTGACTACGTCCGCAGCACGCTCAATTGGGGACCATTGTCGTTCCTGAATGCCTTTTACAAAACCTTTGGTTGGTGGACCCAGCGCCGAACCGACTACGGGGAGACGTTCCACACTTACGTGCTCGAATGGGACTCAAGCTTCATGTGAGTCTCTACTCGCCAGGATCTCGTCAAGATTGATGCTGACTCCGTTCAAGACGTATGTATGTTGACTCGAGACTAAACTACATGCTCCAAGTGACCTTCAACGAACCATTCTTTACCCGTGGAAACTTTCCCCCCGTTGTCGAAAACGGAACGACGCCGATCGTGCTTAGCAACCCGTGGATAAATGGAACCAACGCCACACCGTTTGACCAGCGTGGGTGTTTCGGCCGCATAGGCACCTTGAACCGATCTGGTATTAATGGTTTCCTCTTTGTTAGCCTTCTATTTGATATTGGACCTTGCTGTCGGTGGCACGAACGGGTGGTTCCCTGATAACGCGGGCGGCAAGCCATGGTTGGACGGTAACAACAATGCAATGTCCGCATTCCTCCAAGACCAGGGGAACTGGTACCCCACCTGGGGATCCGACGGTGAAAGCTCGTCATTCATGATGTACGTCTTCTCTTTCGCGATTCCATTCGCTCTTTACAGAACCGAACGTTTGCATTATCCAGCGACTATGTCAAGATGTGGCAGCTGTGCTGAACGCGAAACGCGGTGAAAAAGCCGGTGATTTATTCGCTTTTGATAGTCATTTTGGACATTCCACATACATGATTGCTCAATTTCACTCCGAATACTGTCTTGGGTATCCTTTGGCGTAATTGCATTAGACTATCATAGCTTGTCCTACTCCAACGGTAAATATACATACCTCGAGCCTCCATCCAAATACCATGACGAAACGAGCCGAGAAGGCGACTCGGAACGTGAGGCTACTCGGTCAAGCTGAAAAAGGAAATGCACCACTCCGCCAGAGTACTACCGCTTGCTATGTCGTGACAAAACGAGCAGTCGGACGAGTGGAACTTTGCATAATACATCGTGAAAGGAAAAAAAGGAAACGTACCTCCACTTGAGTACTGATCTGTATGACGGGGTTCGTTGCACCGCAACAATGGAACAGATCCGAGTCAAGACTCCGAGGAGGAAACTGTCGTCAGTCAAAAGCAAAGCGAAAAAGTAATGTACATCCCCTACGGTGGTGATCCGCTACCTGGCCGACGGCGCTCTAAGGGGCTTCCCTGTTCCCCGAGGATCAGACGGAGGCCGTGGAGGAGAGAGGGCTCATTAGTAGGCGCTCAGCGCTCAGGCATCAGGACATCAGGGATCCAGGTCCAGGGCCATTCGCTATACATATACTCGCGTCGTTATTCTCTTTGTCCCCCAAACGGCTGATTTACCGTGGCAGCGAACACGACAGGACGTCGCAGTTCCGCTGGCGCCTCTGTATCGCGTGTCTTGGCGTCGAAGCCGCGACAACAAGGTGCTTCGGTTTGTCTTGCTTGATAATTTTACTTTCGAAGATGCGTTTCATCGGCAAACATGATACATAGAGACGAGGTGATATCCGGTATTCCCGCAAAACTTGCTCGCTTCGCAATTCAATATACGGTGCGTCGAGAGAGAGGACGCCAAGTTGTTTGTCGTGCGTTTCATTCAAGACAAATGGCGATACTGCTCGGTCACTGGATCCCGGTGGTAGTAATCCGGTAGCATCCTCCTAATGGCCAAGTTGTCCGGTTGCAAAGGGTTACTCCGACTCAGGGGCCTGCACATGGGGCCGCTGGTTTGGGGAATGGAGAACTCGATTTTTGCCGCCCGCGGCCCGGGGTGTCATGGGATATGACGAATCCCTTGTCCTCGCTTCTGCAAGGCAGAAGGCGCGAGGTGATTGGTCGAGAAGTAGGACACGTGATGTACGGCCGGCCCACAGCACCTATTAGAGTGTCTGCGAAAATATCATCAGATAGGGCATCGTTGGCCGAACGATCGAACCTCGTCACGATGAAAGATCTGTTCGGAATGATGTACGAAGTATGCAAGCTGACTCATGATGGGATGTGAGGAATTTATGGAACGCCTTGCTTCCCAACCACGGAACAAAAGCCAAGGAATTCTAGACCTGGACAGAAGCATGATGCGTGATGTTCCGTGTACCTTTGTGAACGGATACCTGCAAAAGCATCTGAGATGGCAAACCCGGCCATCGTTGACCGGCGAGCCTCAAGCTCATGAAAGAAAATGGACATATTGTTTTGCAGGTATTCAGAGTGGAGTTGCACATTCATTCATGAACCAGATAGCGGCGAGACGACGTGTATGTATGTATACACGTACACCGTCTCATGCCCGTTCGGAAGACAAGGGTGAAAACCCCGTGATAGCGTCAGAACCAAGGAAGAGCGAGACGTTCGGCTGTTCGGAAAGGGTATCCGCCATCACTACACACCTCGGAACAGAGAGTTGGTGGATCAGAGCAGAAAACCTCGAGAAATGCGAAACTCGACGAAAACTTATGAAAAACTTGTGTCCGAACAGTGTGACACAGCCTGATCAGTGAGTCAGTGAGTCAGTGAGAAGTCTTACTGAACGTTTCAGGTCACGTGACGAGGAGAGAAGCAGAGGTCATTGATACTGCATACATCTACGATAGCTCGATTGAGCGGTAACTACGACGGTTTCAGAGCACTGTCTCTGTCCACTGGGGATGAACCGGGTATGAAAGTTGGCCGAAAAGCCATACATTATCCACATCAGACACTTATATTTATATTACAGGGTACGTATACCCGAAAGAAACAAGTACTTCGCAACTGCGGTGGGACCAAGTCCCGGGGTAACATGAACAAATCGACACATGTGTGTATAAACAAAGAACTGGATAAAGAACAAAAAGAATGTCGTCTGCCTCTCCAGAATGCCACCATATGCGGATACACTTGTATCGATAGCAAGACCCAAGACTTGATCAGGGATGAAACATTCGAAAACGGGAACCATCAGACGGCGAGACATTTCAACGGTCAGCAATCTCCACGATCGACCCACCAAGCCATAAATTAGCACTCCACGGTAGTCACTATCGTTTGCGCCGGAATCTGGGTGGTCAGTGCGATTTCGTTTTCGGCACTCTCTTCGCTGGCTTGGCTGTACACGCCTCTCAGTTCGCGTGTATCGCATTTATCATCGTATTCACCTTGAACAGGGTGAACCGAGGCCGAGAAGTGACCTCACGGCTCTGCATGACGCAATCGTACTAGATCATACCGGGGTTAGCCAGTCCTGATAGCCGGATCCTCACTCAAGCATCTCACATACCTCGCGGTTATTGCTGGCAGGCCTTGTTAACCCATCGTGCATATTCCACCAGAGTAGCCGACTTACCAGGAAAGCCAGTAAGGGATACCATATCTAGTGTACATTTGAATTATGGACGATTCCAAAAAGAGAGTTGGGCTTACCATCCACCTCAAGGAGTGCAAAGACCTAGACCCCGATTGAGAACGTGGCAGGGAACGAAGTGCGAGGAGCTTACCGCAGGTGGGATATAGGCTATGACTGCCACAACAAAATACACGAGGCCTTGCGCGCGTAACTGTTTCATCAAATGCGATTTTGACTGTCGTTTCGAAAGCCCAATAATCGACAATACGAGGACGAGGAAATCATAAATCAGAGCTTGCATAACGTGAAATGAATACACTGGTCTGAGCGTAACGATGTCGGACTCACTGTACAAAAAGACAGCGGCGTTCACTCTCGGGTGCATGACACGAACACCACATGCTCCCTGTGCCTTAATAATAGCCTTCAGGTTCGCAGCGTCTGATTGATGGCTTTGGCGGGTCAAGACGTGTCCCAAAAGAAGGTTTCATACCTAGTGCCAGTACGATCCAGTGTCCGAGCACAAAGGCTAACAGTAGAAGATGCACGAAACGGGAGTCTTTCCAGATCACCCATCTATACTTGTGAGGCGCGAGGAGTCCACAGATACTGGTCCTGGACTCACGTGCGAATCATGAGATTTGCCGAGCTGCATGCTAGACCGATATCTCCTGATATCTAAGGCACAACAACTTTTAAGCTGATCGTTTCGGAGCCATGACCCTGTTACCCACCGCTATAGATAGGGCGCCAGCTGATGTTGGAGATAAGCCGCGTGGAAAGACAGTGATGGAAGGAGGACTGACGCAGACACCTGAAACTTGCGGAAGGTGGATATATCCTAAGCACGCTTCGATCGAAATGATTGAGTTATCAATTGACCATCGCTCCTGAATGCTTACAGTAAAAGAAGGAGAATGAATAAGCTCAACCGTCCAACAAGGTAAGGGATCTGCACCAGGTGTTATCTTCCTAAAACTGTCCTGAGAATCATAGAGCTACTCACTAGGGGCCATCGGAAGGATAGACGTCCACGAATAACGGCGTACTCCACATCGAGAGATTGAAAGTACTCCCACCTATGCAACGATTCATGGCCACATTTCTGTTCGATAAAGTGAACATACCCATAAAGACCTAGCAGGAGAAATGCCATATTCATATTGATCATTTCAAGGTGATGCTCCATGGCTTGTCCTTCCCAATCGACCATCGTTCTAGCGCAAGGATGCAGCTGATCAGAACGAGCGCTCCGCAAACCGCTTGCGCAACGAGAGGATCGGCGGGAAAAGCCCAACGGTCGAGGCCAAGTGCTTGGCTCCCCTCTGCGAACGACTCAGCTCACTTTATCCGATTCACCTGCAGAGACGTGGCTGTAACGTTACCGCCTGGATACTTTTCCACAAGTCCCTTAAATTTCGAGCGTTCTGATTGGAGGGAGGTGGACGAAAAAGGAAAGTTTGACGACGGTTCCTGTGATATTCCTAATGCTGAAGGAAATTTTTGCAAGTTTCACGATGTCGGGGTTGCATTGACGGAATTCAAAGCCCCAGAAACTCTCACAGATATTCAGGGTATCGGTGAGCCCTGAACCGTTCTAGGGTAACATTGAGAGGATTAAATTCAAAGTATATTGGACCTGATACGGAATGTTCTGTGTTTGTCTCTTTGAGGCCCTTACACTGATTCTTGAGCACCGGCGTGCTGGCGCCCAGCCCAGGGTGTTGGGAAAGCTTCTCAAAAAGGACAGCTGTGGGTTGCACGGACTTCATCATTCGAAATATTCAGGTATGCATTAATTCTTACCTCTTGACATTGATGCAAGGTATGGAATTGTTCTTCACCAGGGTGAAACTCCTCGGACCGTGACAGACTCATGCCAGTGAATCAGAAAGAAGCTGAAATGGGGTGCATTGGACTCGGTCTCAGCGCAAGGACAACCCTTGATTTCCACTTAGACTCGAATGGCATGTGACGTACATACTGTTGAATTGATTCGTTATACACCGTCCCTTTTTCGACTCGGAGAGAGCTTAGTCTGAAGCAAAAGCCGAGAGTGCATGTAAAATGGGACCTGTTGTACGCCAGTGAGTTCATGGATCCCTGCATTCCAACACTAACATGCTAGTGGACACTGGAGGCTTCCATGGTAACCCGACATTCCACCGGTCTCCATGAACTACCAAAGAGGGTACTAATGATTAAGTAGCTAATTGGGCGTAGTCTCCTCCAAAATAGTGATGACCGGGGATATCGTACATATATAACCTGACTGCTTGAAGTCACCGGCTACGTCATGCTTTGATACCATGAGAGCGATGAGTGGAGCAGCCAGGAGCCTTGAAATTTTGAAAAGAGACAAAGGACCAACGACTCTGGCATATAAGACACTAACCACCCCATTCCTAGTATGCAACAGATATTTGAGGTTGGGAACTTGATACGAGCTTTTCTCCGCAGCGCGAGACCGCACAACAGACTGGATCTACCACTGATGTGACTATATCAGTTGTATCCAAGGGCTATGCTAGAATCTCTGAATCTGTGCCATTCAAGTTCGCGAGTTCACATTCCGCGTTATAGGTGTCGATCTTCTGCTTTGGAGGGTCATCGTCACCATCAATGGATGGCAACCAATTGGTGACTCAAAAATGCAGTGGCTAGCTCAATAATACGCTTGGTTATGACTCTTGCGAGGTCAGATTTCTCGAGAACCATTTGGACTTCCGGTAGCGTGATGGAGACACACGGTGATCGATCTGGGATAGATTGCGGAGCGGTCATTATCTTATGATCAAGCCTGAAAGTTTTAATGTTGGGTGTATTCCACGGTCTCTGTATACATTACCCTTGTCATATAGCTGCAGAAACATGAGCGGCTTTCGCTGAACATTGTAACTCGTGCAATACCTACCTTTCTGTAAGAATAAGAATGAGTCCCAGGTGAGCTGAGTATCCAATGTGAGGGCAGATCTTCAGAAGGAGACAGTATAGCATGAAGACAATATCTATTGCAGGACGGATCTAAGCCTGTTGATCATTGGATGTATAATCTGCACTGCGTGTGACTATATATATTGCCATTGGTAAGGCATGGTGGAATTTAAGTAACAAGACTGTTGGGGTGGGACCATTAAGTAGCCACGCCACATTAGTCTGAGACCTCAGGGAAATATCGTGGGTCCAAATAACGAGCGATGGTCAGAGGCAACGGTGGTATGAGTCATGAACGTGACGGCTTTTTGTTCTGCTATTTGAGAGAGTGAGCACCGGGGCGTCGTTTTCTGCAAACGAAACAGACCAGTGTCAGGATTTCCGACTCGAGAATTCTAACTTCGTCTTCAAGCCGCTGTCGTTGTTTCGACAGCATTTGCACCCTGCGTTCCTCGCGTTTATTTGCAGTCGGCGCCGTGGCTGCTCGGGACTGCATGACCTGAACCGCTTCTACCTGTCTCGAATGCTTTGTCGGCGATTTCATCTCTTTCAAAGTGAAGGACAAACTTTGCTTTGGACTAAAGCTTGTTTACGGCTGAGGGCCTTTAGACCCCTTTCCGTACGCTCGATGAGTTCATTGACTTGCGGCTCGATTTCATCTGCAAGGTCTGCTTTGTACCTGCGCACGGTGCCTTCGTCTATGAGGAGGAAGACCTAGATGCGGTTAGGTGATGCATGCGGTGCGAACATGCAACATACCTTTTGATTTTCCAGGACCTTGCTCATTCGCGGTAGATCAAACGTCCCGTTACGGAGGAGCTGTTGAGCCTCGTATGCCTGTTTGTTGTGAGTCGATATCGATCGAGTTACGCTCCTGGCTCTACCTCTTCACAGCAATCTTCCATCGCGAGCACACATTCTCGTAGATTTGGGGGACAAACTGCATTCGCATCCCCGCGATAAAGGTCATGTGAACCTGCAAAGACAGATTCTCGCGACCTAGGTAATGCTGAAAGACGGGGCATCGCCGCCAGCGTCAAGCAACGCGTCTCGGCAACAACGGCCGACGCGTCAGGTGAATGAATCGGAGATTGAACTTTCATAGAAAGATATATAATCGACAAACCCTGCATATTGCGGATGTTCAAGTGTCCATCCAACCGCACGAAACGTTAGCCCGTCGGCGCAGAGTTGTTTCTGAATAGCGTCTAGTTTCAGGTTGGTGGAGCGAGGCGTCCGTTTGGGTGCTCACAAGATTGAGCGCCGTCCCCTGGCTCGCTCTCTCTTTCGAGGGCTGATGTAGGGTGACCGCGCGGTGTCATATTCCTGTATCTTCCGTACCCGCTCCCCTCGCGAGGAGTTGCTACTATGTAGCCTTGACGGTCGGGTCAAACCATGACGCATACATTTCAATACAATCATGTTTTTCTGATTCAAGGATGGTCGACTTTTTAGCGTGATGGTAGTCTCAAACCTATTCGGTATTTTATTCCCACGCCTTGCATGTTAAGTGTCTCCGAAAATTTGAATGGATCGTCATGCAGACACTCGGACGACGAGTGCCACGTTCGTGGCACTGGGCACTTTGTTCACGTCCTCCGCCATCGTCCGTCAAATCCTTCCGTTGGCGGGCTGCCTCGACTGCCACCGCACGCGTCCCAGAGAACGCAGAGTCACCACAGCTTACCTATCCCAAGTATGAATTGTCAGCGGCAGACCTCAAGCGGATCGACTCTCAGCGGAACATTGGTGTCTCCGCACACATTGACTCCGGCAAGACTACCCTCACGGAGCGTATCCTCTTTTACACAGGTCGAATTCGGGAGATTCATGAGGTCCGTGTTGTGTCGTGGTGCTGAGCTCCTTCCACCGTCTCATCGACGCGACATACACAGGTCCGTGGTCGCGACGCTGTCGGTGCCAAGATGGATAGTATGGAACTAGAACGTGAAAAGGGCATTACCATTCAGAGTGCGGCCACATTTTGCGACTGGGATGCATTGTCTCCCATCACTCGTGAAAGGCAAAAGTACGCTATTAATATCATTGATACCCCGGGTAGGTCTGGTTTCTTGGACGATACACATTCGCTCTGACTCGTGAAATAATATAGGACATGTTGACTTTACAATTGAGGTCGAGCGTGCTTTGCGCGTGCTCGACGGTGCCATCTTGGTTTTGTGTGCTGTGTCAGGTGTTCAGAGTCAGACTACCACGGTTGATCGTCAAATGCGCCGCTACAACGTCCCTCGGATATCTTTCATCAACAAGATGGACAGGTGCGTCTTGGGCGACGGTTCGATATCAGAGTACCGACTCATTTCTTCCAGACCTGGGGCAAATCCTTGGAGGGTTATCGACCAAATTCGTACCAAGCTCAAGATTGCCGCTGCAGCAGTCCAGGTTCCCATTGGTGTCGAAGATGAACTCAAGGGTGTCGTGGATCTGGTCCGTTGGAAGGCGATCTACAATGAAGGCGAAAAGGGGTATTTTGGTTCTATTGCTCTCCTTGATTATTATCCTCATTCATGAATCTGTATAGCATCAACGTCGTGGAATCAGACGAGATCCCAGCTGCGGTCATTAATCTCGCCAAGGAAAAACGTGCAGAACTCATCGAGCAACTGGCCGAAGTCGACGATGAAATTGCCGACATGATTCTCGCCGATGAAGTGCCCTCTGGTCATCAGATCACCGAAGCCATCCGTCGCGCGACCGTCGGTCTCAAATTCTCCCCTGTCTTCCTTGGTTCAGCTATCAAGAACACGGCTGTGCAACCTATGCTGGACGGTGTTTGCGCTTACCTCGCTAACCCCGCTGAGTCAGTCGTCACTGCGCATGACACGAGATTGCCACCCAGTTCTCCTCCGGTCCCGCTCGTTCCTGCTGCCGAAGCATCTCTCGTTGCATTGGCTTTCAAATTAGAGGAAGGGCGGTTTGGGCAGTTGACCTATATGCGGGTATACCAGGGTACTTTAAAGAAGGGATCTTTCATCTTTAACGCTCGCACGGATAAGAAGGTCAAAGTTCCGCGTTTGGTTCGTATGCATAGTAACGAGATGGAGGTTGTTTTCTTTTTCTTGTCGTCTTGTATACACTCAGTGATGTTCTAGGACATCGATTCCATTGGTCCTGGCGAAATCTGTGCCGTTTTCGGCGTCGAGTGTTCATCTGGTGATACTTTTACGGATGGATCTTCCAGTTTCTCCATGGTTAATTTCTCCGAGAACTTGATGGATCAAGGCTGACATGATTTCGTAGACATCCATGTTTGTCCCCGAGCCTGTCATCTCGCTGGCTATCAAGCCTCAAGGACAAGAGACGCCCAACTTCTCTCGCGCTCTCAACCGATTCCAGAAGGAAGACCCGACGTTCAAGGTGCACATCGACCCTGAGAGCAAAGAGGTATGCGTCACCATGGATTTACTCACCCCAGCTTCATCTCATTTGCATTGTCAGACCATCATATCTGGTATGGGCGAACTCCATCTCGAGATATACATCGAGCGGATGCGTCGTGAATATGGTGTCGTTGTCTCGAGTGGTAAACCTCGTGTCGCCTACCGCGAGACGATCGCCGAGCGTGCCGAGTTCTACCATACGCATAAGAAACAAACTGGCGGTGCTGGACAGTTTGCCCGCGTGATTGGGTACGTGGAGCCGGTCCCCTTCGATCCTGAAAATGGGCAAGATAGGGAATTCGTGAACACGGTCATGGGAGGGAATATCCCGCACAATTACATTCCCGCATGTGAAAAGGTGTGTCATCGTGCCCTGGTGGCGCATCCGCGGTATGGAAGCTCGGCGAAGAGTGGTATTGACGTGAGTGTTTACGTCTCTTAGGGCTGGTTTGAAGCACTCGAGAAGGGTACGCTATCGGGGAATCCGATAGTTGGTGCCCGGATGGTTCTCCAAGACGGTTCATATCACGTTGTAGACTCTTCCGAGCTCGCCTTCCGTATCGCGACTATTGCCGCGTTTCGCGAGATCTATTCGAAGACGAAGCCAATCATTCTGGAACCGATCATGACGGTCGAAGTCGTTGCGCCGGGTGAGTTTCAAGCGGCGGTGATCGGTAGCTTGAACGCTCGGCGGGGGACAATTCTAGACAGCGAGGTGCGGGACGAGGAATTTACATGTACGGCGGAGGTACCATTGAACGACATGTTTGGGTATTCGAGTCAGTTGAGGGGAGTGACGCAGGGCAAGGGGGAGTTTAGCATGGAGTATAGGGTGGGTTTTTTCATCCTTTGTCATGGTTGAGGTCTTCAAAGGACTAACGGTATTCCTTTTCTTTGGCAGACCCACATGCCAGTGCTGCCACATGTGCAGAAAGAGCTCGAGGAGGCGTATAAAAAGACCATGCCTCAAGCAAAGAAGTAGATGTGGTCGTCGGCCACTAGAACTAAAATCAGGTATCATTATCGCCGCACATATCGAATTACCGTACGCACTCGTCTACTAACGCAATGTTGAACACGCACTGATAGGAATGGTCGGAGACAAACGTGTGTCGCTGCATTGACCGCCGGTAAATGATCCCATGTAAGTATCCTGGGACCAGGGAAGCCTTTCTCAACTCTCCACTGGCACTGCACAAAAAATGAACATGCCCACGAGAACGTGGAGCCACTCGTTACCACTCAGCCCTGGATGTAAATAATCTTGACGGAATGCGGGTCCAGTCTCAAATGGTTGGCCCCAAATGATCATGCATTGGCTTTCATTTGCACATAGGAATTTGTTTCCGTGCCGCCATAGAGTTTATCCTTACACTTCTTAATGGTGCTACCTTGCGATGGCTTGGAGTGGCTTGGAGGTGGGTTACACCAGTGAGGTCGGTCACGACCCTGGTGCTGGCGGGGCATATTGATCTCACGCGTCCACATTGCACAAACGCTAGATGTTTATGGACTCCAAGGTGAATATAACACATGCTCGGCATCCGTGTACGGCTGCGACGTGACGGAAAGAACAAACAAATAGAAAGAAAATGGTAATCGCGACCCTATTGACAAATCTAAGGAGGAAAGGAAAACCATCCGACGCGTGCGCACATTTGGCAAAATATCTGACTCGTCAGACGTTTGTTAGCACTGCCGATGGAAGTCGGCCCATTGAAATTCCGGTTGTCAATGCGATATCGCGTTCGACATTCTCGTGGAGCGAGTGACTAGCACAT
>JBBPLN010000007.1:0-87703 GCA_038089815.1 Sutorius eximius | reverse complement strand
AAACCGAGTGCGGTATATGCACACTCGCGCTCCGCAGGGTTTGGTCGGGAAGTCCAAAAACGAATACTATTGGGGACATACGCCCTCACCGCCGAGTAAGTCCCCACACCCCGTGTGCATTTCAAATCGGGTAGGGTAGGGTAGGCTAACGCGGCACAGCGCATTCGACAACTACTTTTTGCAGGCGCAGCGCGTACGTGCGCACGTCAAGTCCGACTTTAACCGCGTCCTATGCCACCCGAACGTCCTCGCGCACGCCGACACGGGACCGTCGCCCGCCGACAACGGCGTCGACGTCCTGCTTCACCCCTCGGCGATCCGCACCGCACCGCGTCTCGAGGAGGACCGTAACGAGAACGGAGACGGAGAGTCGAGCCTGGAGACGTACCTGCAGGACATGATGACCGTCCCTGCGTCGCTCGCTGGGTTACCGGCACTGAGCGTCCCCGCGGGAACAGGTCACGACGGATGGCCTGTGGGGCTGAGCGTCGTGGGGCAGTGGGGGATGGACGAGCTCGTCCTGCGTGTCGGACGCGTGATCGAGGGTCTGCGGTGACTGGAGCACTCATCGACAACACTGTGTTCGACATCCATATCATTTCGGACGGACGATCGCACTCCATGATGTCAGAGTGGTGTAGATATATCATAGATACTACGATAAGCGCTGGGTAACGGTGCGTGGTACAGTACAAATGTGCGTCTGCGACGAGAATGACAGCGTGGTGAACGACAATATGCGTGAGTGGGGTACCAGATGTCAGGAGCGTCGTTGGGGCGTACTATTAGTGGCGTCGTAAGTATGTCTAGATGGTGGTAGATGCATAGGTGAGATAGGAAATTCGAGTCGGGTGCTTAGCCCCAGCGGAGCACGCCCTCGTATATCGAGTACATGACCGCCGCGTTTGGCACGACGCGCATGAGATGGGCGCTGAGGCCGCCATATAGCGACCGTGCACCCTCTTCCGCGATGACCGTCCGCAGCGTCTGCCAGAGGCCGGTGTACTTCAGGACACCATTCACGCGTGGTTGTCGTAGTCGCGTTCGTAGCACCTTGATGTCAAAGAACGTCAGAATTCGTACAATGAATGACGCTCTGACGGACCTCGTGGGGATACGTGATCAGACTCGCAACACACTTGGCCGTCCCCGCACTACCGAGCATCCCAAACCACTCTGCAACACCACCCCGGCCCTGCGTGTCCGCAGAGAGCCGCTTCAGCCGCTCGTATAGCACCCACTGGATGGTGCCTTCCGTAACACCCAGGTAGCTCGCGCTGAGGCCCTTGTAGAATCCGCGAACGCCCTCCTCCCTAAATATCTGCTTAATCATTGCATAGCTTCCGCCCACGATGCGCGATGCTGAACCCCGCGCTACGCTCGACGGCGTACCAGCGGCAGCCATGGACCCACTGCCTGCCCCCATGCTCGACGTACCGCAAGCGTGCCGCCGCTCCTCGATGAGCTGCAGTCGGGTTTTGACGACCCAAATAGGGTTCGTCGCGGTGCCCGTGACAATGCCCGCGATAGCAGCGGCGGCGAGGTGCACGTACGAATTTTCTTCCCCGTGGTTAAACTTGTTGGCGATGATTTGCTTGCCGTTGCCGTAGGTGAAAAAGTTGATCGAGCGGGCAGGGATGACGCCTACGAGCGTCGGTCCGAGACCTTTGAAGAGTGCACGGGGGGACTCGTTGCGGTAAATGTCGCTGTTAGACATACGAGAGAGTGTGCATACCATGAGTCCAGAGGATGTACAAGATGCAGCTGATGTACGTACCGAAGGATATGGCCAGTCTCGACAAAATTCCATAGGAGGCCCCCAGTGCGATGCGAGAGGGTCGCTACCCCGCCACCTGCCATGCCGACCGAAGCGTGCTTTTCCCTGAACAAACTCGACTGGAGACGCGTCTTGACGACGTCAAACGGGCTGGTCACGACGGCGCCGCACATCCCACCGAGGCTGGTCACGTATGAATTAGGGCTCTCGAGGACAACGTGATGCACTCACCCGCCAGCGACGAAATGTTGCCATGATTTTGCAGGGAGAGACCTCGGTAGCGGCGAAGGGCTGCTCATCGTCGTGGCCGGTGACGAGCTCGTCATCGTGTCGGTGCAAGTTGTCCTATTTCAAGGGACATACCGAATTTTTTTTATTAGCCGTCACGTGATGATCTCCTCATTGATGGTTACATTACAGCTCACATATCAGCGTCATCACAGTCATGTTTGTACTGTCCATCATAAAGGTATCTCTCTATTATCGACTCGAATTTGGCTCATGGGTATAGGACACGATCCCCGTATTGCCAGTCAACTTTGGCACACCGCCGCACCAAGCAATCACGGACGAAATCAACAAAAAATACGCCAACAGAGTCCTGCACGACGTCGGTCTGTGTATCTGCGTGTTTGACCTCGTCGAAGCGGGAGAGGGAAAGATCCGATATGGGGATGGGTGCCTCTGGTATAAAAGTCCTCGTCTTCCTCACCATTCCCATTGCCTTTGATCTGACCCGTGCGTGAAGCCAAATTCCGCATGGTCGTCTTTAGACCGTTTGCGTCCGAGGTGATACTCGCCAAAGTCAAGTCCTCCGATGAAGAGGGAATCCGGCGTGCGTCTCTCCCTGCCTGACCGACGGCACGGGCTGATACATCCCAGTAAGCGTCAGCTTCTTCGACGACATGTATGTCCCCCTCGCCTACCTCCCTCAGCCATCTGTCTTGTACGTACTACTTCCTTGCCGTTGTCCTCTGCCTCATCTTTCTCGCTCGCAGTGACCCAAACGAACGTGCACATTTTTGGCTGCCCGAGTCCGAAACAACGATGTCACACGAGCTGCTCGAATCCCCAACCGCCGATCGCATGTACATCGATCAAGGCGAGATCGTCCGCGTGCGTATCGAGGCGGACGAATTCTACGATGACGAGCCCGGCCCGCCCAAGGCTGCGGAAGGCGTCGTGATCAAGCGCGAGGCACGAAGGGCGCCCTATACCATCACCGTACGTTTCGAGGCAATGGACGGACGAAAAATACTGATGTTGTAGTCTAGTGCTCGATAGCCGAACAAGGGCTGGGACCCGTGCCGTGGTGGAAGAGTGCAAAAATGGATGGTGCTGAAATGGATGAAGGCTGAACATGACCGATTATGTTGTGTTTTATTGCGAGGAACAGATTGGCTGGCGTGTGTAAGTTCAAATGTTATCGCCACCGTCGCAGTCTGTGCTTGATCACAACGTTCGGGAGTCAAAACATCCGCGTAAATGGATCACAAACTACACTGGATGCCTTGGCAGCGAATACCCACTGTAAGTACGCACCCTCGGATGAGGAAACGCGGAGGGTTTTGAGGGTTAAACGATCAAACGATTGCGCAAATGAACAATCTGAGGGACTCGATTTTTACTTATGGTAAACAGATGGAGTTCCACGTGTTGAGTCTCGCCTCAGCTTGGAACCTGTCGGATGGTGTTTAGTAAAACCATACCCTTCATCGGCAAAACATAAGCGCTGGGCCACTGCCAGATTCCTTTGGTTTCGGTCAGGTCGGACCCTTACTTTCCTTTTTCTGAGGGCCTTCGCCCAATCATAACTCTCAAACAGGCCGCGGTAAAGTCGTCAACGATGGCGTTACACAACAGGTTTAGCAGGTGTAGTTTGCAGATAGCCCTATGGCAAGGTATGAATTCCAAACCATGACCCTTGGCCGCTTATAGCCCAGAACTCAGTAGATCCCAGACTCTGGACATGCTCGACATCGCTTACCTACATATCTCGGCATGTAAGTACTAAAACATAACTCGAAGCATTTGACCGAGCTGCAGTGGCTTCTCATCCTGGCAGTTATGGCATTCAGGGCTGCTTCCTCCGAGGCTCCGCTCCAAAGCGCTTTCGTCAGACCATAAGCGATCATTCATATAAAATATGCATCCGCACACATAAGCACAATCCCAATGTCCACTGTTCTCGCTATTACCCTTCTCTGTGTCGCCGCCGTTAAAGCAGCGTCTGACACTTTCGACGGAAAGTCAATAGCACCGCTGACGACGCAAGAGATTGATTCCTACATTCCATACACTTGGTATGCGAGCACTGCATACTGTAATCCTTCCCAGACTCTTGCATGGAACTGTGGAGGTGCGTCTGTTTGAAACTGTGCATGAGTGGCCCGTGGCACATTGATTCACTCCTGTTCATCCAAGCCAACTGCGACGGTAACTCTGGCTTCAAGCCCGTCGCTTCCGGTGGGGACGGTGACGCCGTCCAGTACTGTACGTTACTAGCTGATCCAAGAACCTTGTTTTAATGTCTTGGAATGCACAGGGTACGTTGGATACGACCCTAATCTCGATACCGTTATTGTTGCACACCAAGGAACGAACCCTGAGGCAATGCAAGTCTGGATTCAAGCCGCCGGTCGCCACCTATGTTTGCTCAAACTTTACTTCCTAGATTGTCCGTCGTTACGGACATTGATTTCTTCCTAGTGAAATTGGACCCCACGTTTTTCCCCGACATTAATCCTGATATACGAGTCCATCAGGGCTTTGCCGCCGAACAAACAAAGTATGACCTGCGTACCGTTCCCAACCGCCCATTGAAATCGTCATGACAGGACCGCACGGGATGTACTCGCTGCCGTGCAACAAACCATGTCGCAGTATGACACGACGTCTGTGACCATGGTCGGCCATTCGTTGGGTGAGCATCCCGCCGTGCTTCTTGCCACTCCATTAACACTCACTGTTTCCTATAGGTGGGGCGATCACGCTTCTCGACTCTGTGTACCTCCCACTCTGGCTACCCAAGGGAACGACCTTCAAGACCGTTTGCTATGGTGTTCCTCGTGTCGGCAACCAAGCGTTTACAGACTACGTGGACGCCCACGGTGGCATAACTCACATCAACAATAAAAAGGATCCTGTCCCGATCGTCCCACCCCTGTCCACGGGTTTTGTTCACCCCTCCGGGGAGGTACACATCAAGGAGTCTGGCGTATGGGTAGCATGTCCTGGTAAGTCCTACCTTCCTTCCGTGTTGGGCTTTCGGCCGACAAATGAGCATCAAATAGGCCAAGACAACCCAAGCACGCAATGTACGGCCGGTGACGTACCTAATCTCCTGGGTGGCAATATCGAGGACCACTATGGTCCTTACAACGGGATCACGATGGGGAAGGGCTGCTGAACGCGCCTTTCTTTCGACGAGATCGCACTCACATTTTTCGTCGAGTATTTCATGGTGACACAGTGATCAGACCTTTTGTTCTGTTCCAGCCTCTCTTCATCCACTTTCAAGTTTTGACCAGCTTTTGCCGCCATATACCCAGCTCCGCAGTGAAAATAGCACAAACAACTACCTTGGTGGTTAGCAGATATGTGATATCGTGTTTAGGAATTGCTGCTTGGTTTAGCATTACGTACCATACCCCCCAGCTGCGCCGATCAATTGAAAAAGCTGATATGTAAGCCTCAGTCACTGCCATCCTACGAAATTGGTTGACTGGCGCTTTCCCCCACTGATCATTTCCCTTACTTGGAAGTTGCGAATCGCTCGTGCATCTAACAGCTCTGTAGAAACAATCTGCCATCCTTGGAGTTCAAGGTAAAGATAAAAATATGTTCACCCTCGAAACAAGACATTCCAGAAACCAACGTCAGGTTCCCCGATTCACGTAACGAGACGACAGCATGAATTCACCAGGACAGAGTCTCATGACTCACTGGCAACCTATCTGAATCCCGTTGTAAGGTCCACCATGGTCGTTGAGGTTTCCATTCCAGACAAAAGGGACGTCGCCAACTATGCACTGTGAACTTCGGTTGTCCTGGCCTATCCCGGCGTTACTGTCGTCCAGAACGTCCGACATGAATGGTGGGAAGGACTTACCAGGGCACGCGGCCCACTCGCCAGAGTCCTGGATGTGTATTTCCCCAGAAGGGTGGACGAAGCCCATAAACATGCCAGGGCAGATCGGAATGGGGTCCTCCTCGTTGTTGATGTGAGTCAGCTCCAAGGTAGCATCGACGTAGTCGGCGAATGCTTGGTTTCCGACACGAGGGAGACCGTAGCCGACGGTCTTGAAGGTCGTTCCCTCGGGTAGCCAGAGTGGGAGATACACCGAGTCAAGGAGTGTGATCGCCGCGCCTATGGAATCCACGGTTACCGTCAATCAACTACCAAGCGAATCGTGATACTCACCCAGAGAGTGGCCGACCATGGTCACAGACGTCGTGCCATACTGCGACATGGTTTGCTGCACGGCAGCGAGCACATCCTGTGCAGTCCTGTCCCGGAGGTATCAGTAGGCAGATTGTAATGGTATGCAGACCCTACTTTGCTTGTTCATCAGCGAAACCATCGTGAACTTGGATGTCGGAGCTAAGTCCCGGGAAGAGCGTGGAATCCAGATTCGTCATGAAGAAATCAGCATCAGTGACGAGGGCCTCCCTGAAAGATGAGATACACGGATAACGTGGGACCGCTTAAATGAGGACCCACATGTGTGATGAGTTCGTTCCCTGGTGAACCACGATCACAGTATCGAGACTGGGGTCATATCCAGCGTACCCTGTATGTCCGAGGGCAACCACGGCTAGGACCCTCTCTCCATGCGTCAAGCAAGCGACTTACAGTACTGAACGGAGTCACCGTTACCGCCTGAAGCGACCGGCTGAAAATAAGGATTGGCATCGCAGTTGGCTTAATTGGGTGGGTGTGAACCTGCGTCCCACGGACCACTCGCGCAGAGCGTTTCAATGGACGTACCTCCACAGTTCCATCCAAGCGTCTGGCTAGGGGTACAGTACCCAGTACTCGCATACCATGTGTATGGACTAAAGGTATCGATCTGCATTGTCGTCAGCGCAGTTATCGACTGCCTCCCAAAGAGGCGAGGCGAGGCCTGGACAGACGCAACGCCGAGAAGCACAGCAGTGAGAATAGAAGACATCACGGTTCTCCTGGAATTCGCAACCTATGATACGTACAGCCCATATTTTATACGAACCGGTCTTGGAGTCTTGCGGGTGCAATGGGTTACATGGCCTTGATGGGAACAATCAGAAGCCTTGAATGCCATGCGTTGAGGATGGTCATGAGGTCCGACTGCATGTGCGCGTGCACGGGAATAGAAATGAGTGTTGACCGACTTATGTTTGTCCTGTGAGGGATTCAAGAGAAAAAGATGGTTTCGGGTACCGGTCGCAGTCAAGCTCTTATCACGAGCCACCCACCGGGACATCATTTATAGCGAGAGTGACTGACTTTGCATCAAGTAAACTTTGTCTTCCAACGAACGTGTCTTCGGAACGCGAGAATGTCACTCACCCGTGTGATTGGGTCGCTGATCGACCACTAAAACGTGAACGAAAGGTCAACCACAATCTAAATTTGCGTCGGGTCAGTAGTTCCAATCACACTTAACTGGATGGCAAGGCAATGGTGCTGAACATAATTGGTTGGTTCTAGGCAACGGTCAACTCGGGATGATATCCCAGCTGGCATCAGCACACGCACACGCACACGTTCGACTTGCCCGACTCCCCCCCAGATCATCATGGTCGGTCACCTGACGCCACACATAATCAACCCATCATTTCCCTCCACTGGCGCCGCCCTCGTTGACGCTAACACGATGGAAGCATGTAAAAGAAGGAATGCGGTACCTGGTCTGCGAGGGTAGCTTGCCCGGGTGGTGACGGGTCCGATGATAGAGTGAGCACTTTCGGCAAGTGGCATGTTATCAAGATGCAGAGCGATCCCATGAATGTTGCCTTTCTACAGGTAAATCCACGCCTAGACTTCAACTACAACGTTGGCCTGATTTCGGTTAGCTGCTCGTTTTTGGCTATCCACAGATGACACTCCGTAAGCGCACAGCCAAAGCCGTGATTTATATCGAGCACATGCTGCATGACGTCAGCGGTGGCAAATCACCGACTCCAGATAAAAACACAACCAAACGCTCGAAATAAAACACGTTTTAGACACCAACGCAACAAGTACTACCGAACTGGCATCCAGAGTACATTCAAGGAGCCGAATAAATGCATCAGCGTGGTCCCGCTAAATATGTAACAGAGTCCGCTCAGCAACCCATCGTGACGCCGTTGTAAGGTCCATCGTGGTTGTTGAGGTTTCCGTCCCAGATGTAAGGAACATCGCCGACGATGCACTGCGAGCTCCCGTTGTCTTGCCCTATTCGACACGGATGGTTCGTCCCAACGATCTCGTGTGAATAGTAGGAAAAACGTACCAGGACATGCGGCCCACTCGCCAGAATCCTCGATGTGTACCTCTCCGGAGGGGTGGACAAAGTCCATGAACATACCAGGGCAGATCGGGACAGGATCTTCCTCGTTGTTGATGTGAGTCAGGTAAAGGTTGGCGTCGACGTAGTCGGCGAATGCTTGGTTTCCGACACGAGGGAGACCGTAGCCGACAGTCTTGAAGGTCGTTCCCGCGGGTAGCCAGAGTGGGAGATACACCGAGTCAAGAAGCGAGAGCGCCGCGCCTATGGGAAATGATGACATGAGCGTGGGTTACCTTAATCAACTGCCAAACAGGCACATCATGATATCGGGAGATCGAAAGACACTTGCCCAGGGAGTGGCCGACCATGGTTACAGATGTCGTGCCATACTCTGACATGGTCTGTTGCACAGCAGCGAGGATTTCCGTCGCAGTGCTATCATAGCAATTTCAGTGAGTACGTGGGAACGAGATGCACCATCATACCTTGCCTGATCATCAGCGAAACCATTGTGGACCTGGATGTCGGAACTGAGTCCTGGGA
The DNA here is from genome assembly GCA_038089815.1 of Sutorius eximius. Classification (NCBI taxonomy): domain Eukaryota; kingdom Fungi; phylum Basidiomycota; class Agaricomycetes; order Boletales; family Boletaceae; genus Sutorius; species Sutorius eximius. The sequence continues at coordinate 78,907 of JBBPLN010000007.1, read as the reverse complement.
AGAGCGTGGAGTCCAGATTCGTCAGGAAGAAATCGGCATCCGTGACGAGGGACATCCTGGACCGTAACGGTTTGATACGACGACGGACAACTCACACGACGACTTACATTTCTGATGGGTTCGTTCCCTGGTGGGCAACAATCACGGTATTGAGGCTGGGGTCGTACCCAACGTACCCTGCGTGTCCAAAGGAGTGCAAGTTAACGTAGGCTTTCCGTCTACCAAATTGGTATCTTACAGTACTGGACGGAGTCTCCGTCTCCACCAGAAGCGACAGGCTGGAAGTAAGAGTTGGCTTCACAGTTGGCTAAATCGAACAAGAGCTGGTCAGCATCTCACAATCCACTTATCACAGGTTCAGATGGACGTACTTCCACAGTTCCACGCAATCGTCTGCGCAGGGGTACAATACGCGGTACTCGCATACCACGTGTACGGACTGAACGTGTCGATCTGTGTCGTTGACAGCGCAGTTATCGACTGCCTCCCAAAGAGGCGAGGCGAGGCCCGAACAGACGCAGCACCGAGAAGCACAGCAGCGAGAACAGAGGACATCGAGATCGCCATTCTCCTGGAATCCACAGCCTGTGATGCTCGGACCCATGTTTTATAGGGGAGTCTTTAGTGCCTTACGAGAGCGCCGTATAATTAGCAATGATGGCAGAACACAGAAGCCCAGAATGCCACACGATGGGTGTGGCCATGCGGCGCGGCTTCATGTGTACATGTGTGGAAATAGAGTGCGAACCCGCGTCGAGCATATCTAGACCCCTTAAAAGGATCGGGGTTCGAGGGAAACATGGTTTTGGGGATATCGGTCTGCATCATGAGTCTTGCCATGCGTCGTGTCCGGAGTGTGTGGGACTCACGGCATTATGGCCGAGGACATGCCAAAGATCAGAGAAGGAAAAAGGAACAACCCGGATCAGGCAAACCTGTCATATAAATTCCAACGAACGTGTCAATCTTCAAACCATGTGACCTTCACGTATTTATGCTTGAGTCGCTGATCGACCCGCGAAATGTGGTGATTGTAATGCCGACGAGAATCTAGAAATTTAACTCGGCAGTCCCCATCGATATATTGATACATCGCCGGTTGATACATCGCCGGATGCCAGATTGAATATCATCATTTGACCAGAACGGGGTAGTTTTCTTACGCCCGATTTGAGGCGAGAGTTCAGCTTGGCTTGATATACGTTGTTCGTCTGTCTGGGTGTCAGTTGGAGTCCCTAGATTGTCATTTGTGAGCTCAGTTGATGTGACGGATGTGACTTACTTTTTCGTTTGACCTCGCTCACGGTGATACCAGAACCCAACCAAAGCCGGGATTTGAAACTTGATGCCTGAAGGTGATATCGTCCTACTCGTTAGAGAGCTCATCTCATTAGCATAAAACTCGGTGGATCGACGTCAGAGAACGTGTCGTTGGTTGCTAGGTAATATCATAACCGTTTCAGGATCCGTGCAACAGTGCATATGTCACGTGCGGTCCTATCTGGTAGACCTCCCCACGCCGCTGAGCAACTCGGTGTCAAAATGACTTTGAGTACCACATAAAAGGTCATTAGCCTTGTAACACGTGAAAGACTTGGTGTTGGTTATTTCCCAAGCTAACCATCCCCGCTTTTGGTATGAACACGGTTCACGTGGGTGTGTTCACAGATCACATTGTGTCGTCAAGTCAACAACCCATGTGATATCAGAGGCTTCCGCTTGACTGGCCTGTCACATTCGTGGTATCGTGGATCGAGAAAGTCGAAGGTGTTGCCACCTCCGTACTGGACAAGCAAACAAACCTGGCCTTCCAACACGCGGACCAAGTATGGCCGATAGAAGCACGTATCACGCGCGAGGACGAGCATTTTTAAAAGTACAGTCAGGTGAGAGCACATCCTTAACAGATCAAACGACAAGGATATAGGAGGGAAGGAGACAGTAGAACTCAGTCTATGACACCAAGGTGATCTTCTTTTATAGTCCCAATGGCAAACTATAGGGAGTAAACGTGTGTGGTTGGATAAAAATAGAGGACGCACGATCTCTGTCGCGTCGACACGGGTACCTACGATTTTTAGCCGGACGCGCGTATTTTTCTCGATGATCTCGTAGAAATGGTCCATATCCCCCGTGAGTGAAAGGAGTTGATGGTCACACACCTGATCTTCCGATGCGAATGATGGTGGATTTGAGTTGGGGTCAAACTTCATGTCTGGGTGTATAAGCTAATGACGCAGTAAGCAAGCAAAGCGACAGGGGTGACCAAGATTGTACTTGATGCGAAACGAAAACTTGCAGCGGCCCTACATCCGCGAAGAAACCCATCTATAGCTGTATCTCAGAAGAGGGGTATACACAGAACAGGCGATTTACACACCTTGTTGACATTGTTAACCACGCCATCTACCACTTCACCCTTGAATGGTTTGAACACGATGGCGCGATACCGCGTAATGAACTCGGCTTGGCCGCTCCCACTGATGACCATTCCTTTTCCAATGTCGAGAATAGAAACGACGGCTATAATGTAGCCGAACGCGCCTGAACATGTACCTTCGACGTCTGCGTAAAGTTTCGATTCCAAGAATTGGAGCATCCGAGGACCAAAATAGGAGGGATGGAGAAGGATGGTGTGGGTCAGCTCCTTCTAATAGACTCATCAGCAAACCAACACTCGATAAAACAGAGACGCTTGCAATGAAAAACATCCTGTACGGGTTCTGCGAGTGAACTGGTACATGGATACCAGCGCACGTGACATCCTCTGAATCTCTCCGATTATGTAATGAACATGATTTAAAATGGAAACCAAAAGTTGAACTTGTCTTCGTTCACCATCACGATGTCGACTTACTCTGCCTTTTTCTCGTCCGGTCTCCTTGCACCACGCGTCACCAGATGCCCGTCGTCGTCAATGGTTATTCCAACCAGTCCAGTCGACCTGGTCGACCGTCAGTTGAGCTTGACGCCGACACCAGCCAGCCCACGCCCCAAGGCTCAGGAAGCCCCTACCAACGCTGAACGACCTGCCTTGCGCAGACGTCGCTCGAGCATCAATATTGGCGCGAACCCAATGGCTCTCATCAAATCTCCCATCAAAAATGCAGGTGCAGCCCTCCAACGAGCTGGCTTCATGTCTCCTACGCGTAGTCGCGCCGCTAGCGTTACCGCGAACGAAGCGTCCGAGAACAACAGTCTTTTCGGTAGACTGAGAAGCGGAAGCGTGAGTAGCATTGCCAACGCGCCCAAGCGGTAAGTATCCAGCTCCTCGCATGACGCTGTGCTAACAACATCGCCAGTCTCCGCCGAGCGATCCGTCGTCCTGTTCCCATCGCCCCAGCACCCAACGCGCCACTTCCTGCGCTTCCTCCTCGCTCACCGACTCTGAAATGCGGTAGTCCGCTCTTGCCACCTGCTATCCTTGTCCCCCTGCCACGACAGTCTTTCACAACCAAAACATTCGGCACAGGCGACGTCGGGAATCTTTACTCGCCGGCGTTGCCATCACCCACATTCTCGGGCACGAGTTGCATGTCTCTCGATTTACCTCCGGGTCTTTGTGGCTCTCGCCATGCGGTAATTGATGAAGCAATGATCGAAGACTAAAACGTGTCGTGTCCAGCGCTCGATGCACTTCCTGCATACATTGTAACAATATCGCGCTGGGTCGCATCGATATTTCTCTATGTACTCCGTCATTCATCTCCTAACATATACCCGACCTAATTTGATAGTGTTCCCACTATCGCTAGTATACTGGCAATCGTTTTCCTATCCCCTCTCTTATGGCCTTATCCAAATCCTCGCTACTTGACTCCATATTTATATGCTAGCCATGTGTTCGTATTGGTGCTCTCCTCTTAGAAGTTGCGTATGCCCAAGCTAGTTGTGTCTATTCTTCGTGTTGTAGTCCTGTGAGCCCGACGTGCATCCGCTCAAGATGCACATATGATTGATTCTATGTACCCATGGAATACCCATATTGCGAAAAAAGAATAGATAAAGGACAAGGTGCCAAAGCATCAGTGCTAGTATACGGTACAGATCCTACAGGATTACGAAGAAAAAATCGAAAACAAGAGATGCGATGCAGACGTCCTTTGGTGATTCATCTATCCAAGACCCTCGCCTACTCCTCGTCCTCGAACCGCAGGATCTGCGCGTCCTCGTCGACGGGCAGATCACGATAGCCGCGGCGCACGCGGAAGCCCATGGCGAGCGTGTCCATCTTCGAAGACACGTATTCGAACGCGATGCCCGCCAGTCCGACGAGGAACCAAGGCACCGACGCGAGCGTATCGAGCATGCCCGAACCCGAACCCAAACCCAACCCGGTGGCGTACCCACCCATATAATCGGATGGAAGCCGGATCGTCCTGTGTTTCACACGCATGAGCAACCGTCCACATCCGTACGTAGGCGTCGTAGACGTACCCTCTCGCGAGCCCGCTCTTCTTGTACCACCACCACGCGATGAGCGCGGTGATCGCGAATGGGAACATGAACACCATGGTCCAGAAGAGCGCGCTGTGGCCTTTGATACCGGGACAGAGATGTTCTCTGCCGCGGTCGAGTCGCATGCCACCCTCGCAGCTCGAATGAGTGATTTTGCGGTAGGCCGTCCGCTCGTACCAGTACTCGTCGTTGCCGCGACATGCGTCGTCATCGGCGAGCGCCGAGCGCCCTGGTACCGGTACGCAGTCCCCGTCTCTGTTCTTGACGTAGTTGAACTCGCTGTGAAGGGACGTGCTGCGTTAGTTCTCGAAGTAGGTCACATGTGATCGGACTTACCACTCAAAGTCATCCGCCGCGCAGGCACAGTTTTGGACGACCTCGTTCGAGGCCTCGATCTCCTTGCCTACGACGCAGTTGGCGTCGCGCTTGCGGCGCTTGTAAAGTGTCTGCGGCAGTCGTTCACGGCAGTACTGAAATACCAAAAAGAAGAGCATACCTGACGACCAAACAGACACGCCTCTGTCCTTCCCTCGCTGGGACTCCACAACTCAAAGTCGTCATGAGCCGGATCGTCCTCCTTCATGAGACCTAGAAGAAAACCGTGAGCCCACCGCAGCGCACCCCAAAGGCAGACCTACATTTCCGGTGAGTCAACGACGAAAAGTCGATATACACGATCGTCGACGCCGAGGAACCAGGCGCATACCCAAGCAACATAAACTTCCTGCTCGTATCCTCGGGCACCGTAATGATCGATTGCACCCTTATCCGTTCGCCGCTAAACTTGTACTCGCGCCACGTGAGACCCTCGTCCGTCGTGAACAAGACGTGATCCGTCGGTTCCTCGTCGTTGACGATCAGAATGATCGATCCAGAGTCGCCGAATTCCCATAGATGCGCGTCTTTGTGGACTTCCTCCCATGAGAACCCACCGTCGCGAGAAAGGAAGGTGTCGCTCTCGGTGTAGGGGGCGAGGACCTCACCCACGTTGCCGACGCCCATAACGACACCGACGACGCTCGGGCTGCTGTACGTTGCCCGTGCATCCCTGCGCTCGGTGAACCCATGTATATGGAGCGCACAGCTCTGGCGACGTGAATCTGAACACCATCATCAACGAAGAAAAGGAGCACGACGTACCGTCGTCGAACAAGAATACTCCCTCTCTTGCGAGTCGCGCTCTGGTGGGACAAGCGGCTTCCAAGTGCCACCTACACCTCCGTTCGTGAGACGCCCCAAATCCCGATACCCAACACGCTCACCGTCATTATGCGTAATCCGCGTCTGGAGCGCCTTGATACCAGTCATACTCGCCTCCGCGGGGTTCGCCACGACGTTGACCAGTGCGATGCCGTCCAACCCGGAAAACTTTTCGAAATCGACGTATCCATATTCGTTTCTGTTCGCGTTCTCCAGGGACAACCCAAAGTACGTGCCGTTGGAGTTGGACTTGAGGATGTTGCCCCAGAAGGGGTTCGGCCACTCGGACATGGTCATGTGCAGAAAGATGGAATCGGTGCTTGATTCGAGTACGGTATATGCCTGCATCATCGTCAATAAACATCTGGACTATTGCGAGCGCGCTTGGACATACGTGTGTGTCGGGGTGCATGCCAGGAGGGAACTCGCCAGTGGCAAACGTCATGCCATCGAGCGACACCTGAAGGTCCAACGCATTCTTCGTTGGGAGATACTGCCCACACATAAGTCGCACATACGAGCAATCACCACACCCGCGACTCACCTCAGCGACGATGAGGTACTCCGAGAACTTGGTAAACCCGACGACGTGCTCAAACAGTTTGGTTTTCTTGGCATAGTAATCCCTACCCGAGATGAGCTGCAACGCGTTCTCCCTGCCAAACAGGCGCTGAGAACCCTGCTTGTTTTCGTACGACTCGCACAGAATCTGGTTCGCGTCGACCAGCAGTTCCTTGTCGCGGGCCCAGTCGCAGTTCACGACGTAGTCCTCGATAAAGTACCACCTTCGTCCGTTGTTGTCCGAATACTGCGCTTCGGCGTGGCAGTTGTCCCCATTGTTATCGCAGACGTCGCCCGTCCAAATGATGTACTCGGTACGAGGCTGGAATCGGAGCACAGGCACGTTGAACGTATTCGGGGGCGATGGTGTCTTCTGCTCGATCCAGATTTGACCACCGTCTGTGGTGTAGTAGAATTTGGAAGAGCCGGTGATGAGGTACGCCCGCTCGTCCGAATGACTGTGCATGTAGAACGCCAAGATGCGTTCTTCAGGGTACAACTGTTTCCAAGTGAACCCCTCGTTGCTCGATTGCCAGATCTTGTTGTCGTCCAATAGAATGAGAACAGTCTTTATAAATCACTTGAGTGTTCAGTCCTGCAAGCGGTATGGTAATCCACTCACGCTCGACTCCCTGAAGAACTGGTACTGGATGACCTTTGCATTGAAGTGATGCTAGATTCGAAATCAGCAAAGATTCGACACGGTACAGGAAATGACATACAATCTGATCGGTGACTTTGCCCTCGGGAGGTTCGGCTGCACGTGTTTCAACTCCACGGTCAGCCCATCAACCACAAGCACGTACCTTCGGAGCATTGCTTTTCTATATCGTCATCCTTCTTTTTACCGCGGCCCGGTTCACACATATCACCCGCTATCAACCTATACCCAGACGAACCCATATATGTTTCTTCCGGTCTGCCCGTCGTGCACACATCGTTCGGGACGTGCTCAAGCCCCGCCGGAACACACGTATCCCCGCTCCGAACGTAGTTGTAATCGCTAGAACAACAATGCATGACCGAGATGAACGCGCATCGCCCGTGAACGCCACCTACCACTCATAGTCATGGTCTTCGCAAGGGCATCGATCGGCGTTGGGGACAGGGTCGTGGAACTTGCTGTCCACGTAGCAGTTCGCATCCGGCTTGCGACGGTCATACCATTGCTGGGGTTCCCTCAGCTGCTATTCTCCCCGCAGGCGCCAGCAGAACTCACCTTGACGCCCAGCAAACATTCCGCTCCGGCCTTCCCGCGTGCATACCACTTTTCAAAGTCGCCGTCGTCGCACTTTCGGGGAAGGATGCCAGCAAAGTCGAGATATATTACAGCGTAGCGGCCATCACCTTCCCTTTGGTCCTTCCGCGAGAGCTGGCCGAGGAGAATAAACTTTCGGGATGTCGAGTCGCTGACGGTAGTGAGCGCTTTGGCGCGCACGTCGATACCGAGGTCGAACGATTTCCTGACGCGCCGATGTTGGTCAGACGAATACGCGGAAGTGACAAAGCCAACATACCACGTCCGTCCGAAATCGGTAGAATAGCGCACGGTATCTGTCATCTCCTCGTCGTTCACAGCCACAATGACGCCTCCCGTGTCTCCAAACTCGTACATGTGGGCCTGCTTCAGGACCATGTTCCATGTGAGGCCAGCGTCCGTGCTCAGGAATGTGTCACACTCCTCGTAGGGTGCAAGGGTCCTGCCGATGGAACCGACGCCCATCACGAGGCCTGGAGCAGTGGATGAGAAGATGGGTCCGAAATTGTGGGGGTCAGTGACGGAATGCAAGTGTAATGAACATCCCTCGGCGTCGGAGGTGTCGCAAGGGATCTCCTTTCCATCGCTGTCTCTTGATGGCGCCGGAATGGTGGACCAACTGCTCCCTTTGAGATGTCAATCAAATTAATCGCGAAGGAAGCTGATGTGACCTACCGTCATCGAACGTGATCATCGATCTCAGCTTTTTGGAAACACTCTTCCTCTCCACATCCAAAGCGTTCGATACTACGTTCGCAATACCAACTCCATCGACCCCGCGCACGTTCTCGTAGTCAACGTATCCTCCCATATTGCGATTTGTATTCTTGAGGCTCTCCACAAAGTCGGTTCCGTTCGAGTTGCTTACGAACAACGTCCCAATCGTGCTTTGTTCCTGGAGCATCACGTCCACCGCCAAGGAGTGGATGGTCGACTCGACGATGGTGTACGCATTCTGCCGTAGACGTGCTTGAGATGCATGTGGGAATCGTGCCTTGGCCCACTCTTTTGTATCCACTGTCACGTACAACTGCATGTTGCCATTGTCAGACGACACGTCCTTTAGGGCGACAACCGCGAACTTGGACACGACCGCAAACGCTACGACACCCTTGGCACCCCTTCCAATTCCGAGGTCCTCGATATAAGCGGTCGCGAAAAAGTCGGAAGAGGAGTAGAGACGGGAAGATGAAAGTGTGTGAAAGGTTCCCAGGCTAGACGAATCGTATGCAACGCAATATATCAAGTTTTCGTCGGCGCTGTGCTTAAAGTCTTTGGAACTGTGCGCGAACTGACATGCTGACGTATCTCTCCAGAGCTCTTTTGGGGTCGAGGAAAATGCGTCGGTAGTGTAGTATGTCTAGAGACGGATGAATTGACGCGAAGGAAAAGACATGTACGATTACTGACCACATCAGTGCAGACGTCGCTCCAGCCCATTTGCTCGCAGACGGTTCCCTGGTAGAGTATGTGATCCCATTTGTCGGAATGAAAAGAAAGTGGTTTTGGCGTGTAGCTAAGGGAAGCGGGGACGTCGAATGCGCGCCAAGTCTTGCCACGATCATCGGTGCGGTAGTGAGTCGTTCCGTCCGTCAATGCAAATGCCTGCGGAGCAATGTAGGGACGGGCCTCGTGGAGAAGAGGATGCGTGACCTACATAACTGTTATCGAAGGGGTGTGGTATAACCATGGACACCGTGTTGCCCGGAATATTTGCCCTACTCCACGACTTGCCCTCGTCTTGTGACACATAAAGATCTCCAGCGACGACGTCGTGGTAGACGACGTTCTGCAGCGAAATGAAAACGTTATTCCACGTCAGATAAGCATAGACCAGCACGTACGGATGTGTCGTCAAAGAAGAACAATCTGCCTGGCAAGTTGTCAAAGTGGGTTACGACGACGTCCGGTTCTTGCGCCGTGGCAAATCCGATATAAACGAGGAATGCGAGCGCTGCCCATAGCAATGCAGCAGTCCTATGGCAGCACGCCATCGTGGACGTGGAATATAACGAGGACGTGTCCGCAGCAGGAGGGGAATGTCACGAGCGCTGAGCGTTCAGCCAATTAATGTAAGGGACCAAGTTGCTGTGCTTTTCCACGACCCAAGTTCGGTTCACACCACGGCGACGGTATAAGTAACCATCTTGGGGTCATGGTAATAACATCGGTCTTCATCGTACAGCTACGACAACGGTGTGCTGGTCCGGGTGCGTGTCCACTTGCAGACGCTTTACTCATCGGAACAGCGTAATATTAGAATGATATGAATGCTCGAGTCTCACTACCACCGACAAATCTCGCCCTTCACCAGGGAGACATCCCCAAAATAGTTCTCCATCGTCTTGCGGACGTACTTGTGTAAGGAAAGTGCGGGTATCCGAGAAGCAGATTCGCCGCTGCATGTCCGAGTCGGTCCATGTAACGCAACGCTCGTTTTCCCTGACGACCCTTCCTGCGTTCCCTCCTCTCCTAATAAATATCTAGCACCGACAGGATGCCTGTATCCCCACTCATCTCTTTTAGCATGAGGTCGATCGTTGCACTGTCCGTCGCCCTTCTCGCGACGTCTGTTTCTGCGACCTCGGTCACAATTCCGCTGTCGAGGCTCCAGCGCACCGGATCGTATCTCAAGGGATCTCCTGACGCTGACCGTGCCCGTGCCGCGTTCCTCAAGTCCCGCGCGGTCAGTGGGCCAACTGCCGTCCCGGCGACAAGCCTAGCATACGTCCAGTACACGACAAGCGTCGGTATCGGTAGCCCACCAACATATTATAACCTCATCGTCGACACCGGCTCCTCCAACACGTTCTGCGGGTAGGTGTGCGTGACAGATTCGACTCATGTGTATGCATAAATTTTCTGCAGCACTGGTACACCGTATGCTCGGACGTCGACCAGTATCCCCACGGGAGAAACCGTGAATGCCACTTATGGGATCGGTTACTTTTCGGGATCGGAGTGTAAAGACGTTCCATTTTATCCGCAACCAATCACTAACAGCGAACAGATCTTGATCAGGTGACGATTGCACCCAACCTCGTCATCACCAACCAGTCCATCGGTGACGCGCTCTCTTATGCCGATTTCCCAGGTGTCGACGGCATCGTCGGTGTTGGTCCCGTTGACCTCACGCTGGGCACACTCTCCCCTGATACGAATGCAACGATTCCGACCGTCATGAACAACCTCGTGTCGCAGGGACTTATCGAAAAACAGGTACTTGGTGTTTACTTTGCCCCTGCACTGAATTACAGTGACACGAGTGCGTATCCAATGCTCCGTCTTTGGTTGATTAACACGAAGCCCATGATGAATAGACGGTGCACTAACATACGGAGGCATTGATTCAAACTCAAGTCTGGTATAAACGCGGCTCTCGTATCGTTGTTACCCCCTGCTCAAGTAGCTTGTACAGTTTAAAGGCGAGCTGACGTACGTTCCTGTAACGGCGACGACTCCGGCCGCTTATTACTGGGGTATCAATGTCACATCTTCTACATACGGTAACTTCACCGTCATACCCACCTCCACCGCCGGGATCGTTGACACCGGGACCACACGTACGTTTCCCTACCCTTACCGCTCACCCACCCTTTGATGTCCATTGGCATCCCTAGAGGTCCTCCTCGCAAATGACTTCTTCACCGTATACTTGAATGCCATCCACGGAGCCAAGTATGATCGACACACGGGCCTCATCCAGATCCCCGCATCGTCTGTCCCGTACATGCAGTCCCTCAATTTCTCGATCGCCGGGCAGACATTCACGATGGACGTCGCCGCGCAGCTCATCCCAACGGACCAGAACACCGCGTGGGGCGGCGTCGCTGGGAAACGGTACGGGGTGGTCGGGCCGCTGGGAAGCAAGAGTGGGGAAGGGCTGGATTTCATCATCGGGCAGAAGTTCATGGAGAGGTACTATGCTGTTCGTGGTGGCTCGTTTTTGGAGAGGCATGGCCGTTGATTCCTTTTGCCAGGTGTTCGATACGGATGCCAAGCGGGTTGGGTTTGCACAGACGTGAGTAGGCAAGTGTTGCACGTGTTGAAGTGAGCTTATACATCTACAGGAACAACACCTACACGACCTACCAGGGGTAACATCCCTTCATGCTATCCCCATAGTCCCGTGCTTCTGGATGTTTGTATACCCAAGTTGAATATTCATTGCTAGTTCCTCCGGGGTCATCATATTACCCTGGTCACCAGACCAATACCTCATCTCACATGCTGTGGGTCATTGCATCATGATGCTGCTGTGTGCCATCCCCCCTCTTTATCTCCCCCAGCTGCACTCAGAAACCTGGCTTACTAGTTGTCACTGACAATCTTTCTCCGCACATAGGGGAGGCATACGGGATAATGGGAAGAAACCAAGCCGTAGATCTTGCTGGGAGAGTCCTTCGCTTACAAAATGAAGACGCGAGTAACCTTGTGTTATTGTGTTGGTGGATTCGCACGATCGGACAGGACCGTCACCATCGTTCCCAGGGCTGTGGCAAGCCACCAAGAAGGCCCCTTAGCCGAAGGGCCGCAGGCTCTCGGGTAACCAAAGACCACTTTTTGTCATGGGTAAATTTCGTTAGCTTTCCAAATGAGGCGGTATCAGAAAGATGATGATTGGCCAGCGTGGACACTGCCACCCAAGGATGGGCAATGTTCTCGTGATGCTATGTTCTGTAGCTGCATCGCCACAGTCCATCGCCCCGCAGTGGCACATATTATACATGACACATATATAAATCGTGGTAGTCCCCGATGTGATGAGTGCATTCCCCCCTCCGCGTACCTCTTCAGATACGCTGACTCCAAAGCCCTTACACCTTCCCAGTGTCATAGCATCGTCACGTCAAGCGTTTCACCACTACGGTCTGGCAACGATCGTCCTCGGATACTTCTGGTCAGGACCTCCCTCCTTACGCAGTTCTTCTCCAGCAAGTCGATGTGGAACGACAACGATAGTCCACAGTCGAATCTGGTAATCTCAGTAGGCGATGATATTTACGCTTTCGCCTATTTCCCCGGCGGGCGGCGAGTTGTTACCGGATCCGAGCTGGGATTCGTTAGCGTCTGGAACTTGGAAAATGGGAGACAGGAAGGGACACCGATGGCGCACAGGTGTGAAATAACCAGTCTTTCCATCACCCGGGATGGAGCGAAGATCGTCAGCAGCGATGCAAATGGGACGGTCAAAGTGTGGGACGCTGAGTCCCATGAACTTGTCGAGGAATGGAATGCCGGCCTGAACCCCAAGATTGCTCTCTCGCCGGGTCATGATGGGCTCATCGCGATTGGCACTCGGAATATTATCGCCACCTACACGATGGAACGGATACAAGTACACTGGCAGGCCAACCATGCCGTCCTCGAGATTGACGGTGATGTTCAGTCCATCTGTTTCTCCCCCAACGGCGACAAACTGGGATGTTGCACTCACGGGGACATCTTTGTATATGACGTCAAGAGCGGCGAGCTCATTCTTGGCCCGTTGAAAGGTCACGAAGATCGGATCCGTTGTATGCTGTGGTCACACGACGGCAATAGGCTCTTTGCCTCGGACGACAAAACGATTTGTTGTTGGAATTCCGTCACGGGGGAGCCAATTGGACGACCGTGGGCGGGTCATACCGATGTCATATCATCCCTCTCCCTCTCTCCAGATGGATTAATACTCGTGAGCGCGTCCCATGATGAGTCTGTGCGTCTCTGGGACGCAGCATCTGGATATCCTATTGAACGGCGTCGAGAGCATCACGGACTTCTATTGGAAGCTTGTTTCTCTCCTTCGGGTGAACATGTGGCGTCAGCACTAAGAAATGGCGAAATATATCGATGGCGGGTAACTTCGCTGCGCTCCGTCCAGAAAAAGGAAAAGGTGAGGTTACTTCCTTCCGGCAAGCCCTTGCAACACCAGCACTTATGTATTCTCCACTATTTCAGTCACATCGACGTGGCTCTGACGTGCGTTTCCGTAAATTTTGCACATATCTCTCCTCAGTGCCTCCTAGAAAGGTTTACCACCTGTTCCTGGTAGGGCGCAGGTATGTCGCTATTATCCGATCGTGGATGTAAGCCATCCGCAAGACGATTCTTTTGCTCAAGTTTCTTCGTAGCCACTAAGGGCAGCTTGCCCCTCGCCGCCACATGATACAAACCACACATTCTCACCGGCGATGGGCCAAGTCGGTCAGAGTGGGATATCCAACTCCAAGTGTGTCTTTTGGTTGCCCATAATATCAAGATTTGATGGGGGTTCCTCTTCCGAATCAGCTCCCTTAGTGCTAGTCCCGTCCCTGTCCCAAATCTTACCCCCTACATCACCAAGATCAGTGACCAACATACTGCCGTCGGAGCCTTTGGTGACGTGTACAGATGTCGTTATACTCAGGGTTCAGCATCAAAAGAGGTTTGGTGTGGGCATGTTGGGTTCTTCTCATTGCTGACATTTGTGTTCATTTCCATCCAGGTTGCCGTGAAGGCGTTCCGATTCAGGGTTTCAATAGGTGGGGGTAGGACTGATAGAGATGCCAAGGTAACTCTTTTTATATACGGGTATTAAATGTGAATTGAGTTTCTCCTAGATGCTTCGTCGAGAGCTTGGCATCTGGAAGCGACTCAGTCACACGAACATCGTTCCGTTCCTGGGAATCGCACATGGTTTTGGAATGACGGACACAACATCGTTGGTGTCATTGTGGATGCCGAATGGATCACTTCGCGAATTCCTGACGGAGCATGATAACAACCTAGGTGTGATACACCGGCTTCACTTTGTGCGTCCACTTCATGCCGTATGTCATCTGCTTTCACATGGTCTGATTCAGCATTGTAGTTACTAGATATCGCCAATGGACTGCACTATCGTAGGTCACTGTTACCATCCAGGGATGCTTGCGAAGTACTGATATTCACTAGTGCATTCTTTATCGATTGCCCATGGTGACCTCAACTGTGTGCGTCAAAGCAAAAATGTCCTCATTATTTTCACCTTATCTTATAACAGAATAACGTGCTCGTCGATGCAGATTACACAGTGCGCTTAGCTGATTTTGGTCTTGCGTCCTTGGTGGGTAGTATCCCAGATGCATTAGCCTATCTCCAGAGATCTACCACCCGATCGGGGGCCATTCGCTGGAGTGCACCAGAGCGAATTCAAGGAATGTTGCACGGGACAACCAAAAGTGATATATACTCCTTTGGTTGTGTCGGTCTACAGGGGGGTCGGTTGGTCACGAGCCATGAGGAAAATCTGATCGTCTTATAGGTCCTGTCTGGGAAACCACCATGGTCGGAGTGCGCGGGGGATGTTGCAGTCATGTTGTGCTTGGAGAGAGGCCAAAACCCAAGTCGACCAGAGTCCAAAGCGATCGATGACTCTCACTGGGGTCTTTTTCAAGATTGCTGGTCACCAATGAAAGAGCGACCTACCACGGGGGCGATCATCCTCACTATCGAAAATCTTTTGAACCACTGCCCAGAATTGCCGTCCCTTCGTGACTTGATCGTATCGCAATCGGTCCGCCAGGTCTCTCCTATGGGCAATTCAATGTTGCGCAGCGGACCCACCGTGGCTGGTTCAAGTTTGGTTGGAGACGACTTGCATCAGAGTGACCAAAGCAGGTGCGTGGTCAGAATCCCCAATCCGGTTCTTATTAGTATTTTAACCTACAATATCATCGAATATTTTAACGTCCATCGGCTTCTTGCTGTGCTTCCCGCGACTGTAGGATGGTTGTACTGTCCGCCCGATCTGGGCCATCCCGCGAGGCACGCTCTTCGTTGGAAGGTAAAACAAACTTCATTCTGCCCGCTTGCGAGTTCATTAATCTCGCCCAAAGGGATCGAATCACGCAGTGGCCAGCAAAGAAACGACGATGGTGCTAGATCACTCAACGCTGAAGCTGTTGAACCTATGGCTCATCCCTCCGACACAGGTGTGGTTGGCCGACCTGCTCGGACGGTATCACGCATGTGTCGGTGGACGGTGGATCACGGAACCGTATGTGGAAAACAAATCACACTACAAAATGTCCCGGCGCATCTCGCTTCTCATGGTACCAAACGCGTAGCGGCCGCCGAGCGTATTACATGCGGATGGTCGGGATGCCAAAGCGTCGTCCAGCGCCAAAACCTCGTACGACACGTTCGCCAGGCACATTTGGGTTACAAGCGTTGACTTGGACCCCGGTATGACTTGTTGCTCCGATTCGTGATAGAACTTGATGCTCATTCATATTGTCGAACTTGTACGTCCAGATTCAAAAACTCGACGAGATACCCAGGAATTATGAAATCTCTTTCTGTATTATATATTATTTGGTCTCAGTGTTGTCCTCGCTTTCTCCTCGCGCTCCAACTATTATGGCATCGTTCGATGTGGAGACCGTACGTATCCCAAATTTGTGATGGTTCGTTTCGATCAGCACTGGTTATACTATGCATCCTACCCAATAGTCGAGTTATGTAGTACACGACAGATGCGAGAAGTATCCGTCCGGACTCGCAGTGCGCTTGCTTGAGACCCTTCTCTCTTCTTGTTCCACTCAAACCTTTGACGGAGCGACGACGACGACGGCCCAAGTTAATGAGGATTAACATGACCAGATGGCACGGAGATGGCGCGATAGTGCGCAATGGTTCAGGAACCCCAGAACACACGCGTGAAAGTTTGGATTTCTCTGTGGTAGTCCTCCATTGGTGACCAACTTCGCCGGGTAAGAGAAAGTCTTATAACCATACAGTCGTCACGGGTCTCCTTAGAACCTCTCTAGTGCGAATGGTAAAGACCTCTCTCGTCTCCACCTTCTCCCATTTTCTATACGGGCTATAAATTCCTGTTCCAAACAAAACACAAACATATTCCCTCCCTGCTTCAAGTTCTGCCATCCCATCTCGCTCCCCTGTTCCATCAGTCTGGTAATTGATGATACCAACCGCCCACTGGGAGAAGAGCAAAAATCTGGTGTCGCACGCGACTTTTACCTTCTCAAAGAACCGCTTGTCCTCGGAGCCAGGGCTGAGCGTGAGGCGTTCGTGTGTAGTCCCCCTGATTGGCTCACGGTGAATATGCAACATCATCTCCACCAAGAGCACCTCCAATTCGAGTCCTTTTTTCGTCACGGCATAGAAAGGGTAACCGAGGTCCCAAGGTCGATGTGTAAGAGAGCTGGTCGTCGTCAGAGCGGCGGTGGGGTCGGCTAGCGCCCGATAACCGGCCGGCGAGTCGGGGAACGCAGTGGCGTATGGGGAATGGGGACCAGCCCACGCAAAAATCTGCCATTCGCGACAATCGCTAACGATCGCCTCCATGAGACGACGAAAGGCTCGCTTTCCTTCGCCGTACGCAATGGGCATGCTGATGTCGAAGATCCCCAACAGTGAATACGCTACGTCTTCGACGCGGGTCGTTTTCCGGTTGGATGCCCAGAGCATCTTCTCCCTCACGTTGAGAAGACCGGGACTGAAGTAGCGGAGATTGCGCCGGTCGATACGGGTGATGTCAGAGACAATTCGCATGATGTCGTCGTTTTCCTTGTCGTTTGAGAAGGTGCTCAGAGGCGACCAGTTCGCGCCGTAGAACTTGATCTTCGCCGGGGCGAGCAGCTCTTGGAGTGTCCATCCTCTTGTGAACCAGGGATCATTTGAGATATCGCTTGGTCCCACCGTATTGGCGAGAAGGACGGTGCAGACTGTGGAGTTGCGATACCACTTGAACATGGCGCGTACGGCCTCGTCAAGCTCTGCACTGCTGGTTTTGTTGATGCAACATGTGTCGGCCCATGCCAACTGGCAACCGAGCGCGTCTGCCGTGGCACAGAATTTCCTCAACTTGTCACATCCTGCGGAGTCACCATCCAATCCCCTTTCCATCACCAACTGGAATGTCGGTTCTCCTTCCAACGACCAACGATGCGAAAGTGTGGCATACTTTAGCTTCTGCGCAACAAGATTTCTTATCGCTTCCTCTCTGGAATGACTGGGGAATTTGGCCATTTGCGAAGCGATCGCCTCTTCCGTAGTGTGTTCCGGTTTAAATATTTGAAGCAGGTCTTCACGATTGATTAGACGTATACCCGAGCCGTCGATGTGCAGGAGGTGAGCAGGCATATTGTTAAAGATGTGGTCATAGAAGACATCAGCAACACCCGAGTTTGACGTCTATTGGCAAGTGGTCATGGCCAAGTTAGCAGCTCGATCGACTACACGATCGAATTGTCTCGCTTTGCAGCAATAAGTGACTCACCATGTTCTATCACGATCATAACCGGCAAGGGAATCATGGAACAGCGGCACTGGAGCACTGGAGCACCCAAACGCCCAAAAATAAAACGGACTGTTCCGAGATGGTGACAAGGCTCAGGGTCGCAAATATGTCTTCCCTCGCGACAGTCTGGGTTGCCCACCTTGAAGGTAACACGACTCTGTCGGTGCTCGTTCGCCTACCATAACTAATGGCTCTAAATACCTCACCTCAGGATCATAATGGCAATTCCCGAAGTCCTTGACATTTTTGAGGACTACACCAGGGAAGAAAACATCCCCTTTCGATGCATCGATCTCGAGCGTTTATGCCTCGTAGACATCGACGCGATCAGGGATGCATACCGGGCTACAATTGAGTCAATCACAGAAACGGACATTGAACAACACACTTCATACGCGAACCAGCGCAGGGAAGCGGTGATCAGAATGATCGTAAAGGGTGTCGTCAAGTACGCCATCCTGTCACATACATGGTTGCGCCGGGATCGCGAGTTTCTACACCGCGACATGGCGTCAGATGCGCCGAGAATCGGTCCTGGCTGGAACAAACTAGAGCGATTCTGTGATATCGCAAGACGTTCGTTCGGGTGCCGCTTCGCCTGGGCCGATATGGCCTGCGTCGACTACGAGAATCAATCTGATCGGCAGTCGGCAGCCCAGTCTCTGTTCTATTGGTATCGCAACGCCTATGTATGCATCGCTTACCTTGCAAGTGCTCCTGACATGTCGGACATGGGTCACGACGAGTGGTTCCATAGGGGATTCACGTTGACCGAACTTCTTGCCCCCGTCAGGATGAAGTTCTACGGGGCAGGGTGGAAGGCCCTCAACAATGACTTCGTCGAAAATGACAAGGCGGATGGAGGCTTTCTCGAATCGCTTTCGGTGGCTTCTGGGGTCCCTGTCGGAGACCTGCGCACCTTTTGGCCGGGGCCAGACAGGATTAGATCCAAGCTTTCTTGGGCATCGGAGCGGGAGACGACCACGGTCGAGGACAAGGCATACTCCCTCATGGCGATCTTCGATTCTCCTATATCTGTTGACTATGGGGAAGGGGACAAAGCATTCGCCAGGTTGATGATAGATGTCATCCCTAAATCTGGGGAATGCAACGCCTTCGCGTGGGCAGGGCCATGCTCACGCCATCACCCCGGAATACCACCCTCTCCAGCGGGCTTCGGGGAACAGTATTATGACCAGCAACTCAACGCAACCCCACATCATTATCGTCTGTGTGGGGATCGTTCGATGTCTATCGACCTAGACCACTTTCGCATTAGAGTCATCATCCTCGAGATCACCCTTCCAACGGAGGGGGTAGCTCGCTACAAACCCGTCCCGCTTCTGCACCTGGCTTCTGTCAACGAGGTCACCCTCCTCCCCCCTTCGGATTTGGTTCTACACGATGAGGTTATCACCCAGATGGCGGTTGGTGTCGTTGATTATGGATGGACAGACACCCCGGGCACAGGTATACTCTACCAAGACAATCGTTACTTTTGCTTCTTGTTGTGCAAAAGCTCCAAAGATAATGGATGGAAAAAGGTACTTACCGAGAAAGTAGTATTTCTCACCAACGACCGAGTGTTGGTACAAGAACTAGAGTCAGTATGTATATTTTCCAAGTAGAAAACGGGTATTCATACAACTATGTTATTTGAGGTGACCAACACAGTGCAGAGACCAGACGCTCACGAAATACCAAAGTCTTCGGTACGCCGCAATTTAATTTGCAAAGCATTCTCAGCTACGAGGCGACGATCTTGTAAAAACTTAGATGCTCGACTGAGTATTAGGCAGGGGCTTATAAGGCCAACGAATGATATACGACGTGACCCCTTTATCACCAAACAGTTCTATTGCCGTACCCCAGTATCCGAGGGCCCAAGGGACATGGCCAATACTCTGGGAGCGGTCAACTATGTGCGTATTGTTCCTCTGCATGGGCAGCTTTAAATTCAGACAAGTTCGATGCAGATCCGGGCCTACGTCTGTACAAACCCAGCCCGGTTAGCACCCGCATCGAATACCCCTGTCAACGATGATCGATGATCCATCGGTTTATGCTTCTCCAGAGACGAAGCACTACGCACCACATAGTACCTCTCCATGAACGCTATCCCGAGAATAAAATCTCTAACTATCGCTTCCTTCCCAACTTGGCAACCAATTCACGACTCGGCAATGTTCAAGTTCCAGAATATTAATCCCTGCCATTGGACCTTTACAAATGGCCTCAACCCGTTCGAACGATATTGTCATGCAGGGTTTTAGGGTTTGAGATGTCACGGAATTGCGCATAGGTATAGGTAATCGTGGAAAGTGGTCTAACAATTCTTACAAAAGCCTCCGGGGCGGGTATTTCGACGCCTTTCTAAAGCGCAAAAAGAAGCAGCATTTGTTGACATATCCAATGGCTGTACCCGTTATGCAAAGACTGAGGAAAGCCAGCTCTCCGGTGGTCAGAATGATGTAGAGTTTAAAGTATTGTTCCTGCAAGGACAAATATGATGTCTAGAGAAGGTTGACATGGATTGAGACTTACGTCTCAGCAAAGCCAATCTGTTTGGCGTCCGCGTCGAATACCTGCCAACAGTGATTCGACAAACTTGCAGTTTTGCAAAGATGACCCATACTGACCACATAGAATCTCTCCACGAACTTCATTCCGAGGATGAAATCTAACCCCCCTCCGCTATTGCTTCCTAGCTTGTAAATTGAACTATACCGTTTCCCATTCGACGCCGTGGCTGGGTCAATTGGATCTAATTGGGCACCAACGTCCAAGCTAAAATTTCGGCCGGAAATTAAGAAGTCGAGAGGTTGCATAAGTGGCACAGAAGAATCCGGGATTTCGATGGCACTTGTTTCTGGATCCAAGGTCGCTCCCGGGATCGACTGCATGTATGCAGTAAAGAAATCATCTGCGAGGAGGATCACTAAAGAACACGACATTTGCCTCAGATCTGTAAGTGACCACGCAAGAGTGGAGAATTGTACATACGTGTGGTACTAGTGTCGACGATCCCCGCTGTAGAGTTGGGTATGACGGTGTGGTTGCCGCATCCAGACCGAGTGATATTAATGCCCCAGTAGGCAGAAGCAGGATATGTCTCCGTCAGAGGAGCATACGTCAGCTCGTCCTTGTACTGTACACAATACATGTATGCCCTGAGCACCCGGTCAACGACAAGGATACAAGAAACGCATTCGCACCAAGCTTGAATCAATGCCTCCGTAGGTGAGTGCACCATCTACAGATCATAAGTTTCACAGTTGATGAGGGTCGGAGATTGCATACTCACTTGTGTCTTTTGAAGCCGTTGAAGGGGCGAAGTAAACACCAAGCACTTGGTTCTGGACAAGTCCCTGAGACGCGAGGTTGTTCATAACAGTTGGAATCATCCCGGCCGGATCGCGAGGAAGCGTCCCCCCCGTGAGATCGATAGGTCCGAGACCGAGGATGCCATCAACCCCTTCAAATTTACCAGAAGAAAGTGCATCACCAATAGATTGATTGGTGAGGACAAGACCAGGTGCAAGAGTAACCTGATCGAGATCTATATACAGTTAACCCCCGGGTTCACACAGATAAGATGACGAGATCCTTACACTCCACACCCGAAAAATAACCAGATGTATAAGTGACGTTCACAGTATCCCCCGTGAAGATGCTGGTATTTGTTCGAACATATGGAGCGCTAGTGCTGCAATAAC
Source organism: Sutorius eximius (assembly GCA_038089815.1). Taxonomy (NCBI): domain Eukaryota; kingdom Fungi; phylum Basidiomycota; class Agaricomycetes; order Boletales; family Boletaceae; genus Sutorius; species Sutorius eximius. The sequence continues at coordinate 57,450 of JBBPLN010000007.1, read as the reverse complement.
AATCGTATGTTGCAAGGCTTGCATCAGTCATCCAACATACCCACAGAATGTGTTGGAGGATCCGGTGTCAACGATGAGGTTATAATACGTCGGTGGGTTACCGATACCGACACTTGTCGTGTATAGAACGGATCCTATGTTTGTTGCTGGAACAGTAGTAGGTCCGCTCGTTCCACCAGAATTGAGGAATGCAGCGCGAGCACGATATGCATCAAGAAACTCCTTGAGATGCACTCCGCCACACTGGAACTTCGTCAGTGGGGCGGTAATGAACGAGGAAGCAGAGAAGGTCTCCGCGAGAAGGACGACGGACCACACGGCAAATGACCTCATTTTCAGTGAGGTGGACAGAGGGTATGCTGCTAGCTTTGGCCACTTACGCTAGGATGATATAGGTGAGACCTATGAGATAAAAATAACTTCTGGTCCCCATGATTAGGGTTGCAAATGAACCCCCACTGACCGGCGTTATTTAAAGACCCGTGGCCATCAGGGCCTCCGAATCAAGATGCCAGCGGAGCCCACTCGGAAGGAGAAATAAACTGTGTAGAGTTTTCTTGGCAACGGTGATTTGGTATACTCCGTCACTAACGACGGGAAAGCGCCTGAAAAAAACGAGAGAAAGCTGCAGCGTAAATTTACATTGACACCTTCCAAAGGTGGACCGTCGAGCTTTACTTACCAGAACTCATGTATTTGTTTTGTTTGTTCCTCATGAAATGGAATGTCGCTCGATCATACTAGAAAATGAGGTCAAACCTAAGGAAGTCACCACATCACTAGATGGATTCCGTGGGAATGTGTGGTTACTATCGTGTAGCTATGGCAATAGTCTCGGGTATGACCACGGATCGCATGGAGATGAAGGTTTCAGGGTGTATTGAGAATCGGACAACCGATATAGGTGCCCGTCGTTTGTTGCGGATGCAAAGTAAACACCGAGTACTTGGTGTTCGACAAGTCCCTGCGATATGAGGTTGTTCATGACCGTCGGGATCGTTGCGTCCACATCAGGAAAGATCGTCCCCTGAGTGAGCCCGACAGGACTGACTCCAACGATACCATCGACACCCCGGAATCGTCAGAAGAGAGTGTATCACCGATGGATTGGCTGGTGAGGACGAGGCCGGGCGCACTGGTCAAGATCTACTTATGGTTAGTGGCCAAGTGTAAGTATAATTACTAAAGCCTTACACTCCGAGCTTCGTCAACGGAACAGTGACGACCGAAAATGCAGAGGTACACGCCGCGAGGACGATTATGCGTGTAGCAGATGACCTCATGTTAAGAGGTAGATGGGGACACACTGTCGGTGTTATACTTTACAATGCAACATGATACGTGGTGGAAGAGAACTTGTGCATGAAATACAGCGTCCAACCTCCGTATCGTCTCGAACCGGTCTCTGCTGATAACCCAAGTTGGAAATCAATCAGTCCGAACTGGGACGTGAACAGGCTACATACTTACAGCGCCAAGGTGCAACTGTCGTTGGGGACTTGTCTTCGGAAGTGTCACGGCGAATGTGGACCATGACTGCACATAGCCCACGCCCTGCCCCGATTGTCACCCAAACGACTGGAGTAGTCCACGTCTATCGAATCCACCTAGGATCAAAGTTAGTGCCCATCATTTCTTCTTCCTGAGGGACCGCTCTGATCCGAGTAGTCGTAACCATCACTATTCCCTGCCGCGTTCAATCCGATCCAAATCAGGGTACGATGCCCTTCCTTGTGTTGTACCAGGTGCAGCGTGCGCAGCTTCCTCTCTATAGTGGATTGTTGGCTATACAGCGCGTCTGGGTCGATGCAGGCTCTTAGCATAACGAGTAGATTCTAAGGGGATGCGAAACAGCTGAGAGTGACACTCAAAGAGATCTGGCGTTCGAGCCCAAAAACGGGTGATCACGTGGCCGTACACAATGACCGTAAGTAACGTAGTAAGTGAAACCCGCATGGGACAAGGCTCAAACGGAAAATACAACGTTCAGCGTTCAACAACTGGGGGTAGAAATCATCTTGTCCTGCTCGTCTATTTTCACATTCAAAGGACTAGACTTCAGGCCTCAACCCTGCAGCGCGCCCCCGACGCCGACCAAGGCACGTACAGGGCACACACCAACACGGATTTCCAACTTCAACTACGACATCACTCGGCTGTTCCCTTTCCCTGAGCCGCATTGCTCGCACCCGCACCGATGCTCGCGTCGTCCATTGCGGAAGTGTATTCCGTACTCCTGGCAAAAGTCAATGTCGGGGGGAACTCGTGATGTGCCATGATCCAAGTCCGGGGAAATTGAATGCGCCTAAGTGTATGTCGAGCTGCACTTCGCGTTGGCTGGTGCTATCCACCCATGCTGTGGCGAAAATGACACATATGATAGCGTTTACGAGTACGATCTCGCTCACGATCAGCACATTGATGTTACGATAAAAGATCAAAGATGCCTGATGAAATGATCAAGTTCTAGAGCAGCAGTGCCCCGAGACGGCCATCCTCGCAGAACGAAGACGAATGTACGTAGATCGGAATTGCACCGCCCAGGCCAAGTAGGTACTTATTTAACTCAAACTTGTCAGGCGACCCTGAAGTGGGAAAGTGAAAACAAAGACCCAGCTGTCGCGGCACCCTGCGGCGAGAGGGCTGCCAAGCTGGCAGCTGGGGATTGCACATTGAACGGTTCAATGCCGACTTGGCACAATCCAAGGCAGAGGCCTGCTGCTTTGCATACAACAGCTGCCCCACCTTGCATGCTGGAAGCTAGGACTCCTTTGCGGGCTGAATAGGTTTGACCAGCTTCCAAGTAAATGTCTTGCATTGGGGCACCAAAGTGTATTCTGATTTGGACGTCTGCCGTCTTGGATCTGGGTCCCCACAGGCATCGGCACGAATAACCCAGCCGCAAATATTTGTTCAACACGATGCTGCCACTCGGTTGTCATGTGTAAGTAACAGGGTCGCTCGAAGTTTGAATGCGGATCGGCTCGCAGGTGGATATTCCCACCAACAATTCAGCAGATAACAGCGACGCATCGGCTGGAAACACCACCGTGCACAGCCCGCGCCGATCATCAAGTTCTCCACTACCTCATGCAGTCATGCAGTGGTATCCCCGTGATCCGATCTCTACCAACTGGGGAAGGAGGGAATGGGGAATACAGCAACACGATTCGGCGACAATGGGGCAATATAAACGATAGGGATTGGGGACTCGGGTCAGGGCCTGTCTTCGATTTGTCGCCGCCGCATTGCTGCCGCGGACTCGACCCTCGGATGCTGCAATTATTTGCTACTGAAGAGACGCTCGGCGGGCCTCGGCCCCAGATTTCAGGGAGGAAAATTAAATGTACCATTTCCAGCGTGAATGGCTTGCACCACTGACCATCTCCACCACTGACCATCTCCACCCTTACCCAACCACCTCAGAAAGTAGGAAATTACCACGAACCAACAAGTCTCATCCTACAATCAGGACGTCTGAAGTGGTTCTTCACGTTGAACATCGACCCAGTTGAACTTGATGTACGTCACACGGCGCAAGGCACCAACAATCAATACATACTCGATCGTGACCATACCACAATGATACATACATGGCCTCGTACGTAAGAGCACTTCGCATGCCATGATGTCCATCAACGTCGTCCACTGGCTCACAGTACAATAATTTAAAGCAAGGCGTAACGCAGAGTGCACCGCTTAAAAGCTCGAGGTAGAAGGTCCGCTCGACCTAGCCACCTCCTCGTCCCCTTTTACATCCAAAGTGCCAGACCCCAACACCACGCTCTCCGTGCGTATCGTAACGCCTAAATAGCAGCCCTACATTAGCGACAGGAGCACTCAGCACGCCACTGGAATCAGACATACCTCGCTTGCTCCCTTTCTCCAGGTCAGTACCCACACTGACAGCTGTGCCATCCGTTGGTGCAGTGTACCCCACACTTCCAAGGGTCAATTGAGGAGGCGAACTCGCGACCTGCCACGAGCCAAGTCCAGGGAATTTGAACGCACGTGGATGGCGTTTCTCCACGATGTTTTCTGTTGAAGGTGCGTCCTCCGATGCATCGAGCAGCGCCTCGCGTCGACGGATGTTGCCAGCCCAGACGGTTGCAAAGACAACGCCGAATACGGCAACCATCGTATTTACGAGTATGATATCGTTCACGATCACTACGTTGACGTTGCGATAGACGACGATGAGCTGTACGATGGAGAATGCCGACGGAATAAGGAAGTTGGAGAGCGCGATACGGGAGAGGGTGCGGATACGCTGAGAAAACGACACTGCAGTACAGTATTTGAGCCAAGTTTAACAGACGAAATGCACATGCTTACCTCTGTTGGGATGAATGTCGCTGGTGACCCCGTGTCCATTTCCCTTGTCCCTAAGGGTCCAAAGGAATGCAATTGATGCATATCTACCAGTAAGAAGAGGGAAAAAACGACATGTTTCAGACCTTGAGAAAGAAATGGAAAAGTGACACTTACGCATTATCCACCATCTGACAAGACCATTCAATCTTGAGGCAAGGGGTTGTCATCCACGCAAGGGCGAGATTTTGAGCGCCCGCCATTATTGTAGTCAAGGCGATCAGGTTGGAGACCCGAGCGATTTTGAGCAGGATTGGGAGAAACGTCAACGTAGCAAAGCGTCTGAGGCCGACGTGACGGAGTGGGTGGACGGAGATGAGGCGAACAAGGAGGATGGTGTCGACGAGTATGGAATTAAAGGTACCAATCATTCCGATGGAGATATTCACCTATAAAGAGACATAAAGGTTGGGGAACACGAAATGTATCAATTGGATTCGCAGCGTACCGCTATCGGCCATGGATTCCGCATGGACAATATGGTATGAATCTGAAAACGTCCATCAGTGACTGTAGTCAGCTGCCTGTCTTTCGTTCTCAACTCACCCCATACGCGACGATCATCACACCCACAATAAAAGCGAGGATGATGGCAGCTACATTGAGGATAAAGATAGGACTCTGACGGCTCTGCGGGGTGGAAAAATAGAACAGGGCGATCAAGAGGGGCACAAGGAGCGTTAAGAATGTATGTCCGATCATGACGGAGTTTAACATGGGATGAATGATAGCATTGAGGTTGGGTATCGGTGGGGCGGCAGATCCAGAGGTTGTGGTAGACATTGTGGGGGTATCAAGTACTGTGAACGACTCGAATGACCTGGAGTACAAAGAACAGAAACTTCGTCACTGTTTGGTAGTCCGTTGCTGGGATGTATCGGCTGCGAGGGTATGTCGTGGTAAAGCCCTCAGAGTGGGCGAGGCAATGGGCAGCAGCACGGGGGACGAGTCGATAGCCCAGTCCACAGGTGAAATCGTCATATCAGCACAATCGGGATTTATACGATCAGCTTCGCACCGCCCGCACCAATCTGGGCCAATACAGACTCTGTAAGCGGTATTCGAAGCTGACGGAATGAAAACAAATGAGACTCAGCTATTGAATAGGCACAGCACATGGATGGCGTTATGGGCGCAACTCAGGATAAAGGCACCGAGCACAACTTTGACACAATGAGCGATCATCCACCTTTCACGATTCGGAGACCACTACTTCTTGGACTTGGTTGGTTTGACCATGTTTCAAGTATATCATATCCTAGACCTTCGTGGCACCAGAGTCCCCTCTGATGGTGCTGGCTTGAATCAGCGCTCCGCGCTCGAGGTTGCGGCGCTAAGAGGCACCAAGTCGGAGCTCAACAAGCATGCGACATGTACCTTGGCTGGATTCAGAATGCAACATGTGCGCTGGAAGCCCATCGATTGTAAGTAACACCGATCCGTGGAAACCAAGTCACCGAGCACAGCCGACATGCGGTCGCCCCTCATGCAATGAACGTCACCTACTCATGATCCGATAACTCTACGTGTGAGAAATTTGGAAAAGGAAAGTCAAAGCGCTACACGAATTACGAGCAGTCGCATAGGCCGGCGGCATCTGCAAAGCAGCACTGTCACGCAACGCTTTTGACCAATCCTCAATTGGCGTGGTTGGCGAGCTCTGATTGGCTGGATGCCTCGCAGAGGAGGGAATAACTTGATGCTGCTCGCCATTTCAGCACTGAAATGGTGCTTAAGAAAGTCCGATGGGTACCGTTGTCTGCCAACGACAAGTCATGACGTTCCCACCCACAGCAGGTCAACGTTTCAATTGCTGTATACAAGATTTTCGTTGCTGTGTAAAGGTAATGTAAGCCGAGAAGTCTGTACTGCTTTCTGCGTTGTTGATCCTATCAGACGGCGTCTTCTGAACCTGATGTTACACTTTGCGCCCTACCGTCGGTGCGGTGTTTTGAGGGCCGTTGCAGAAGCCGCCACTTCCGCCGCGGGCCAAGGCCAAGGACGAGCCCATGCTGTGGAAACCAACCTTGAAGCCATGCCAAGCTGTTTTTCATGGCTACAATGTGGCGTTCGCATAGTCATCCTCACACCCAAACGTTATCAAGGCCAGGTCGGACAACCTCATGGCCATCAGCGTTATTGATTTCTCCGCAGTGACAAAGTTTGGGCGGGCCCAGGCAGGCACAGTCCAGATAACCCAAAAAATTTTTGAAATCGGGTTGGTCCAACGTGTCATTTGCTAGTGGTGGGGATACGCGGTGGGCCATGCCAGATGATCTAGGAACAACTACACTCGTATTGCGATACAAGTATCTGCAAAGATTCTTAGACACCGACCTATTCTGGTCATAGTCAATGTAAGCCTAGAACCCGTGTTACCAACCTGTGCCGATTCGTCCGGCCACGAGGGCTGCGCCTACTTATCGTGAGACGCGTCTTCTGGGCACTGTCTCTGCAAGTAAAAGCTCGTTCTGGCATTCCTTTGACATCTCGGGATCCTCGCTCCCATCTGCCGCGTCCCTTGCCCCATGGAATGCCTTTACGTGCTCTCTTATCTTTCTCCGCCGTTCCAAGCCATAAACCTCTGCTTCTGCTCGTGCCTGAGCAAGGTTAGCAGCGGCGGATCTTGTGTGCTGTTCTACACGATCTATATGGGAGCTGGTGGAAGTCATCGCTGCGATCATCTGGTAGCGGTATATTTGGAGCGCGGATGAGAGTATCATTAGGCACCATTCAGCACTTGTCTGTTCCGCGGAAGAGAAAGCTTACCCCGGCGATCACGAACGCCATCAAGGAGTACCAGATCTGGGTGTCAGCAGCTGTAGTTGATGACGATGACGATGCTGCCGATCTTGAAGGGCGAGAACGACGCCGAAGCTCTGCACGCATAGCTTCATCACGAGCCTCGTGGTAATCCCCGCTATGGCTTGGGCCATGTCGACCACAGAGGACACCGTATGCATGTGTGATCGCGCGAAACCGGGCATTACGCACCGAAGGCGAAACGCCGTGCTGGCAATGGGCCGCATCGGGGTGGTACAGCTTGACGAGTTCGTAGTCTTGTCGTCGAGTATATCCCAGTCCAGCGATCGATAACGCATGAGTCCAAAGAAGGTGGAAGAATTGAATGATGGGTGGCCAACAACACAGGGCATACAGGATGTGGTATAAAGTGTATGGATACTCACATCTCCTTTTTATCTCGTCTTGCGATGCACTACGTGAAAGATGAAAGATCTCGTGCGGTGTCGGATTCTTGGTTGGAGGAAACGGGAAGCGGTGGTTTGGTGACGTGCTGGCCTGGCGCGTCAAGGCGGACTTGATAGAGTGAAAGTGAGGGGTCGGGCAATGCGATACACGCCTCGCGACGAACGTCGACACAGCGCCGACAACATCATGCATCGTAGCCAGCGTCGGGATGGTCGTCGGTCTTCGTCGGCGCGCCCATATAAACATCGGGAATCACGTGACTCGAGGGCAATGGGATTCCGGCCTGCGGCGAGTGTTGGATCCAGACATGGGATGAAACCTTGAAAAGTACAGTAACATTCCGGTCGAAGCGACATAGAACACGACGAGCTACCTTTGATTACATACCTATCTCTGGTTGTGAAACTCCTGTTGCAAGAGGGTGGAAGAACTTACTTTGAGCAAGACATTCGCAACAGCACTGGGTGGAAACAAGATGTTGAACTCGTATTTACATACTAGATCGGACCCGTCAAACTTACAGCAGTGGTTCATATACCACCAAACCTAGGTTCCGTTACGTACCACTTTCACGCTGTCTTCACTCAACTAGTCGGTCTTCTAGTTTTTATGAGCGCTCTGCTATACCTAGGGCATCTCCTGAGGGGTTGCATTTATGGAATCCCATCCCGAGTCACTTCATCCTTTCCTAACTTTGGCCCCAGACTCCACGGTAAGAGTCGCCCAACAGTCTCCTCAATCACACCGTCCCCATCGTCGTTTCCCCTACGATCGTCTACACGAGGGTAATCCCCCGGCACAAGCAACACGGGCATGTCCACATGGCAGAACTCACGGATCACCTGGCGACATATCCCACAGGGTGAGATAGGGCTCATGGCATCTCTGACCCACAGCACACGCGTTATGACGGGGCGTATGGCGAGCTGGGACGATCGCGTACTCACGACACGATGGCGATCGCGGTGAATTCCCTCTTGCCCTCGCTCTGTTATGGGGTGGACATGACAAACGATTGGCTGGAAGCGCAAACTTACAATAGCCCTCACGATCGCCGTCTGTTCCGCGCACGTCGAAGCACCTACGATGCCCAGGTAAACGATGACATCGATGTGATAAAGCGCATTTGCATCTGCATGAATCGCGCAAGTACGCACCGTACGATGCATTATCGACACTGGCGCCCTTGATAATGGTGCCATCTGTGCACATAAAGGCCGCTCCGACGCGAAAGTTCGAATGGGGTAAATAGGCGTGTTCTCTGGCTTGAAAGGTATCATGCGCGGTGAATCGGCGCACGATTATTAGTAGGTACCTTGGATAGCAGCACTGATAAGTGTCTCGCGTGTTTCAGTAGACAGCATCGATGATGGATCGCATTTGATGATAGATGTAACGGCAATCTAGAGCGGTGGGAAGCCTATATCTCTTCATGTCAACACGGTGTGCAGAGTGATCTTCGATAGTTAAATATAGTATAGGGCGTTGGCGGCAACGCCCGCCGAGTGGTTGTTCCTTGTAGGGAGCGCTGCGACTGCTGGTAACTGTGATTCTCTCGATAAACTCATAGAACGTACGAACAAAAGGGTCACTGAGTTGTGTCTAACACTGCAATGCGAGTGATCACCGGACCCTCCAATCAATGTCTTGGGTCGACACGTAAACAGACGCCTATGTTACAATAAATAAATAGTAGACGATTCCATCAACAAAGACCCGCATCTAACGTCCAAGAACGGCTTCCAGAGTCCGGCGTATTAAGAGGCGCGAGAAGGCAAATCAGGGGACGAAATGTTCAATAACTCGGCGTCGAAAGTCCCCGCGACTTGGTCACATCCTCTTCGTCCGCTTTCACTTCCAAAGAACCTGACTCCAACACCGTACTACCCACCGCAACGAAAACACCTAGAACCGCCCATTGAACAACAAAATCTCTCAAGTCCACTGGGTCACGACCTACCTTTGCCATCACCTTTTTCCGGGTCAAATCCACCACTGCCACCCACGCTAGCAATCGCATCGTCCGTTGGTCCGGTGTACCTCGTGCTCCCAAACGTCAACGTCCGAGGTGAACTTGCGACGTGCCACGATCCAAGTCCGGGGAAGTTGAACCCGCGGGGATGGCGCTTCGCCACGCCATCGTCGCCCATCGTGACCGGAGATGCACCCTCCCACTGTTCCGCTTCGCGTCGGCTGACGTTTCCCGCCCATACGGTCGCGAACACGACGCCGAATACGGCAACGAGAGTGTTTACAAAGATGATCTCGTTCACGATCAGTACGTTGACGTTGCGATAAACGACGATGAGCTGCGCGATGGAGAAGAGCGACGGGATGATGAAGTTGGAGAGTGCGATGCGAGAGAGGGTGCGAACGCGCTGAGCAAATGTCACTAAAACGCCGAATTTTGGTGAGATTTGGTAGGCGATAACTCGCTTGGGAAGCGAGTTGACGAACGAATCTGCTCACCTCTGGTGGGATGGATGTTGCTTGTGACCCCGTGTCCATCCCCCTTGTCGCGAATGGTCCAAAGGAATGCAAGTGTTGCGTATCTACCCGCGAGAAGAAATGTCAGAGGGTTTATTCCCAAACATGGTCAATGGGAACTTACGCATTGTCCACCATCTGACAAGACCATTCAATTTTCAAGTAAGGCGTCGACGCCCACGCGATGGCAATGTTTTGAGGACCAAGAGGGCCACGTCCTGCAACCGCCAGCACTTTAGTGAAGATGATCAGGTTGATGATGCGCGCAATCTTGAGCAGGACAGGGAGGAACGTCAAGGTAACAAAACGTGCGAGACCGACGTGGCTGAGAGGGTGGACGGAGGTAAGGCGGACAAGCAAGATGGTGTCGACAAGTATGGACATGACAGTGCCAATCAACCCAATAGCGATGTTCACCTAGGTTAAAAAATCGTGAGTAGGTTCGCATGAGATCAACCAATCGAAATCGAAGCGTACCGACAGCGGCCACGGATCTTGCAGGGACAATATGGTATGTATCTGCAACGTCCGTCAATGACTCTGTATGGCCGGCCGGCAGCAGCTTATCCTCTGGTGCTCAACTTACCTCAGCCGCGTCAACCATTACACACACAGCAAAGGCGAGGATGATGGCAATCACATTGAGAATAAAGATAGGCCGTCGGCGACTCTGCGGGGTGGAGTAATAGAACAATGCGATCAAGAGAGGCAAGAGGAGCGTCAAGAATGTATGTCCGATCATGAGGGAGTCTATTGCGGGTGCAAAGATGGCGCTGAGATCAGGCATTGGTGGACCGGCTGGAGGGGACATGGGGCCAGGATTTGTTGCATTGGTGGCGGCAGACATGACGGAGGTGTCGAGTTCAATATGTGACCTCGATGGCAAGGAGCACCTAAAAGACACATTGTCAATCTCGTAATACGGCTCATGGTTGGACCACCTGTGAGAACACAAAAAGATCGCACCGTACACTTTACGTTTTGCCTGTATATTATCTTCGACACAGAAGAATGTCGCGATAGCAAACCTTCAGAGGTGCGCTGGTTAGCAGGAACACAGAGACTCGGCAGAGAAACTCCATGTCAGCAGGACCAGAATTTATGGGACCCAGTTTTGCACCCAGACCTGGGAAGGAGTTCTCCAATGGGAACGCAAACTCCGCTATTGAATTTGTGGTAGAGTCCCTTCTGATTTAGGGAGTGCGTGTTGTCCTGGATCAGCGCTCACTACTCAGATAATAGACGCAAGTACCCAGGACGTGATTGTTTGTTCAATACGGTGCTGCTTGCTCGGGGTATAGTTGGGGTCGTTCCAACTTGGATGGGAATGCTCGAGTCCCATCAGTGACAAAATGGTACATCAAAACCGCGGAGGCTGTGCGTAGTAGTGCGGCCGGCGTCTCTTCATGCAGTTTTGTCCATGGCCCCGCTGGCATAACTTTACCACTGGGAAAGAAAGCAATATGCTTGAATGCGACGGCGAATCAGAGAAGACTACCAATGACACGTCATGGATATGGATTTATCACCGTACTAACTGCTCCGCGGGATCCGAGTCGGATGCCATTTGGGTACTAAAAACGCCTTGGACTGTTGTACTCGGTGTCTCGCCTATTATCAATTTAAATTTTTGAAGAAGATGCACCGTACTATGGGCTTGTCCTTCATAGCAAGACGATAGGTACGGCTGAGACTCCAGAGCGGCCATGTTCCGTGTCGACATTCTTTCCTTCGCTGGTTGTGGGGACGCCGTGGTAAACCAGGTGACCAAGGAAAAATTCCCAGCACGGTCGCCCGTGTTGCTCATGAGAGTATACCACACTTGGGCAAGATTGGACTTTTCATGTGGTACTCTGTTCACCGGTCGTAGTCGTTGATGATGGTGTATCCAAGTCTCGATCAGCGAAAATGATGCCGGGACTCTGCGAGCATCGCCCCGTTGATGGACCAGATTTGTAGTAGTCGGGTCCAGCATGACTTTTAACTGTAGTTTGGTAACAATTCACCAATTCACCAATTCACCCATCATTTTATCTATCATACATCAATGCATCAATCCCTCGCAGTGTCGTGCTGCTGACGGAGCAATCCAATAGAGCTAAGTTAAGTTTACAAAGTCGTTTCCAGAAAACCAACCGTCCAACTAATTTGGGTCTGGGAGTGACTCCATCACAACACAATGCAAATGACTAAATCGGAGTGGAGATTTTCAAGGTGAAACCAGAGTCCCGATAACCGCTGGTTTCATCCCGTCTTGCTTGGAGAAAATCACTCTGCAAATACCTCCAGCGGCCCCCTGGCAACAGTAATCACCCCGCGAGGGTAACTCCGCGGCACAGGGAGCAGCGGAATGTCTACGAGGCAGAAGAGGAATCACTTGATGGCATATGCCACAAGATGAGATGGGGTTGATGACGCCTGTGCATACGAGGCAAAACAGACGCTCATAAGAGTATAAGAGCACTCACGATGGTCGTCTGCTCTACGCACATCGAAGCACCCGAAGGCGCAGCAAAGGTCATACCAGGGCGTTGAGATGATAGAGGTAGTTCACTGGCGTGCTGCGTGCTGAGGAATCTCGCAGGAGTATGCGCAATCCAGTGTCCTTCCCCGTATTGGGCATTCTGCAGTGTCCTCCGGCCAAGTCGCACCAACAACACTATTGGAGACTTGCATATCCTGACACCGAGGCAAGTTCACAATATGCCTACTGGCCGCTCGACATCACATTGTACGTTGGGGCCGCTGTAGTGCGAACTTTGTAGACTTGAGAGTAAGACAGCGTGCGGTACATGATGACCCAAAAGCGCTGAGCTGGCAGTGGTATGCTGGTTCCAGGGGCACGCGGGAGAGGATGGGCTGGGTACCGGCTAGGCACAGGGATTTTGGAAAGGGTAGGTCCGAACAAGTTTTGAAACCATCCACAGCACCAGTAGGGACAATCCGAGAACAGATGGCCTGTAGGCAGAGGAGGCAGTCAAATGGTCGACTGCTTCGGACTGAAATGTGAACAAAGCTCTAGGAAAATCATGTGCATGAAATGAAGCGTCTTGTTTCCCCCCATTCCGCTTTGATTCGTGCCAGGCGGACCCGTGCAAAAGAAAGCTGTTCGAAGCAAGAAGCCGGAAGAATTCAAGGTGTGTAAACATATCCAAAGACTACTAATTGGAGTAGTCACTTCCTAAGCCCGACAAATCGATTTCGTCAAGGGCAAATGAAATAAAGTCACCTAGCCATGTTGAATTCAAGTATAGTGCTCCGTCTCCTGCCCTAACTTACCAGCCTCTTACACAAAGACATATCTCGCGACGTCTAGGTGATCGTCCATAGCCTGTTCACCACCAGCTACCTCGGGACCCACCGCCACGGAATCGACTGTGAGTGCACCGGGTGACGATGGACTATGGGGTTGTCAAAGCTATCATATACCATAGAGTGTTGCTGCTGCGCTAACCCCTTGCTCCGCCGATTTGCCCCTTGATCGAAAAGCGGATGTTACTGAAAGAGAAGAGGTATAGGAGGCTGCGCCACTGGCCGAGGTTCATTGAAGAGCCCTGTGACACTGCGAGCTAGGCCTGCTATTCAACGACTACGGCCATGCTCCCATCTCTGCGTGCCATGACACGCGTTGGTCCACCTGTCCCCCTCGTTCTTGCTGCAGTGTTCACCCAGAGCAACGTCGTGCATGCCCAGTCTCAGAGCAACAACAATTCCCCCTATTATTATTGGCTGTCACCGGGGCGGATAGTTGGGATTGCAATCGGTCTGTTCTCCCATTCGTGATGGTGTTCATATGGTTGGCGATGGACGCTTACTGTTCGCGTACTGGCAGGTGCCGTTGCGCTGGTGTTGCTCGTCTTGTCCATGCTGATCTTTGCCTGCCGTCGTCGTCGCCACGCCAAAGCAACCTCCAAGGTGATGGTGTCCAATTTTTCAGGTGGGGGAGGACAACCACAGGGGTATCCTTCGTGGCAAGAGGCGCAGCAGGCACCATATGGGCCTGGGGCAGCTACCATGGGGTGGTATTATCCCGTGCAGGGCTCCACACCCTCCGACCAAGCGAAGAGCATGACACCTCCAGATCAGGCACAACGAACTTTGTCTTCGGAACGAATGCCTGGCATGGTACCCGTTGATGATATGCAGAGAACCTCGTCTACACCTCAAATGCAGAGACCTGCGCCGACAAGCCAGGTGCCTAGCGTCGCGGCCCCTGACCAAGCGCACCAGGTTCATAGGGTCCCGCCCCCAGCCCAGGAACAGACGCCCCCATACTCGGCGCAAGCGCACACCGTACCGCCCAGTCAGGCGCAGAGAACGGTATCACCTGGCCAAGCGCAGAGCACCACACCCCAGGGCCGGGTGCAACCCCCTGCCGCTGGTCAAGTGCAGCCTCCCGATCAAGTTCAGGGGATCGCACCCTCAGGCAGAACTCAGGAGCGGGGAGCGTTCCCTCCGCCTCGACGCGGGTATCCAAAAAGCACCCCAAGTGCGAGTGTGACGAACGGCAGGGACCCGAGTCCTCCCCCGTACTCACCGGTGAGCTCCTCCTTTTCCTTGCTGTTCGAGATGTGCTTCACGGCGATACTCACGCTCTTCACAGCCTGCTGGGGCTCCGTCGCCCCCAGCCGCACACACCGGGCGCTAGGAAAAAAGGTTTTACGAACGAGGGGTAGTAAGTTCTGGCGCATGTAAGTCGCATTGTTCAGGACGTAACCTTAAGCCATTCCTTATATGACTGACATATGTCATTCCGTGTCGCTGGATCCCACCTTATCATGCGGCGCCCTCGTTCTACTCTCACTCCTTTCGCCCGCCGAAAGGTAATCGCTTAACCATCGTCTGTCAGCCAAGATTCTCGGTGACGTTTCCAAAACTTGTCTTGCTTCATCTCATAGTATCGTTGTATCGTCTGCAGACTATCCAGACTCAGTCAAATACGCAGATGCATGCTTCCTAAAAGCACCGTCATCACGTCTGTTATCTCTGCTCCGCCTATGTATCTTTCATTAACTCCAGGACCTCTGATTGACACATCACGAATCTCTGAGTAAGCGAATGTACAGCACCCCCATATGTTCATACTCGAGGACCAGCTGATCTGCGAGTGTCAGCTCACCGATTAGGGGGAAAGCACGAGGGTACTGGAATACAAAAGGCAAAATGAAAGGAAAGCCAAACACGCAGAACCATACCGTGGGTATTGTGATTGGCGCGTTCACAGTGCTTCGCGGCAACCTGTGGTCATCGCCGGAGCGATTCGGACTTGGGATGGCGAACTCACCCGTGACTCGCGTTCTGGTGAGTACCCGCTCGGGGATCACTGGGCTCAGCCAGCACGCGAGCGGAAGAGCGATGCCGTGAACGCTGCACGAGTAAGACACCGGAATCACTTTAACGCGAAGCAAGGTTCACTTTGAAAACACTGCCCCACGGGCATAGGGGAACCCAAGGTCCATGATGTCCGCTGATCCGACCTGACCTGGGCGCTCGGTTCTGCCTTTTTCCTTTTTTTTCCTTTGCGCTGCGCAGCACATAGGGAGATGCGCATACGGCATGGACGCGATGGTATTTCTATTTCTCCGCACCAACCCCCGTCAGCGGAGTTGTCATCTCACCAGCTCTCAGGCTGCTTGATCCACGGAGTCGGGGACGAGCGCTGGGATCGAGTGAGAGGTCACGCGCGCGAAATGGCTTGCCTGATGGGCACGTTCCGAATGCAGTACGGTGAGCCTCGGATATAGAGATGACTGTCTGACTTGCGAGTCTGTGGGCTTTCGGAGTGGGCGTCCGACCGTGATGTCGGCACGTCATTGCATCCAGTTGCCTAGTTGCGTTCGCAGCACCAACCAGTGATTGATGGCGAGCCTGTGGCGTGAACGACATGATACGAGTCTGACACATTACGTTGGATCGGTCTGCAATGGAACCACCACCAATGCTAATGGCTTTGGCGATGCGAAGTGAAGGTGCAAGATGCCGCCGTTCTTGGCGAAATGGTCGGCTTGAGAACACACGGCTGTACTGTAGTTCTACACGACGCCGTAGTTTAGATGATAACGCGTAAACGGCATTGCACCACCGATCATTTCATCCCACCACCGTGGGAGCTTCGGGTTAGCCGAACGACATATGGGTGGGCCCTCCAACGACGCGCTGCGCACGAATCCAGGTCATAGACTGGGTCAAGCTTGCCTCAGGCTCAGATATCTACCCGATTCCTTGTCTCGATTTGTTCCGTTCTCGCTCTGTTCCGGACGGCGAACTGGGTCGAGTGATGGCGGTGGATTGCACCCGATGGGAACGACGACGTTTCGATTGGAATATGATGAACAGGATACTGGTAGGATGAAATGAAGAAACGGAAAACAACCCCGCCGCTTCCATGGCATCTCTTCTTTTCCGGGGGGGCGTTATCATATTCCACGGTACGTAACTACGGTTTCTGGGCCACGATGACCGCATCCACCACAGATCAGTCAGTCGCCTGTTCCGGACATACGATGGTCCCCCATTCGACGCCGCGTTAACCCTAGGCAAGGAGAAGCTTCCATGCAAATCAAACAGCCTCTTGGCACGCCTTACTTATCTTGATTACAGCCGCCGGGTAATGCCTCGAGGAGTGTTTATCAGAAGCCATTACGAACGTGATCTCAATGATTCTGCGCCAACCACTTCCCAATCGCTTTTCACCTTTCCCTTGGTTACTCGCCCCACGTCTTCTCGGAGCTTTAGCCCAACCACGCGCTTGTTACCATCTGCTCCACTTCCCTGATTGTCTTTGCGGTCCATGATTCAGATATGATATCCATGCAGGGACACGCTGGCCACTCCAACCGCTCGTAACCCCGATCGTGGGGCCTCTGTTGTACGAGCCAGACATCACAACAGGGTATGTAAGCTTGGATGGCTCATAGTGCCGTTTATGTTCTCTGCTTCCCATGCGCCCGCACCACATGAACCGTATTAGCACTTGTTGCACGCGGTCCCCGCATCCATGTTTGGCGTTTTGCACTGACAGACACAGCTTGTAAGCAATACACGCCGACACTTTCCAGTCTCAGACAACACGTATGTGTGTGTTCGCCTTCTCCTTTCTTCTTCTCCGAACCTCCGAGGGGATGACCGCGACGTCACCAGTACCGTGGTTGCGGACTCGGGCCGGGATCTAGGGCCGCTCCTGACTGAGGTGTGTATGTTCACTGATGGTACGTTGGGCGGACGACGTTCACATGTTGCCAGGTCGCCCCCCGTACACAATTTCCGGAACATTACAAGCGCCCGTTACTCTCCGCCACCTTATGAGGGCTGGATATGGAAATGGATTCCCCATGAGCTGGGCGGAAAATGAGTAAGGATAAATTACATGCGCGATGGAGAAACTTTGTACCCTGGAACGAAACGGTTTCCACAAGGTTCGGAGGATCGGGACGAGATGGCAAGAAGAGATACACCGCCAGACAGAGTTCACGCCCTAGAGCAGCGTGTGGACGTGAGTTGGGGGGAAGCATGGGATACTGTCCCGATGCAGAAACCATTTAACATTCTGTTGACATGCGATGCTTCCGGAGGAAGAGCAATTCACTAACCTATGCACTTGTGACAACGTCGACCATCAGGCTATAAGTAGAGACGATCCCGCGAGGCTCAGGGATCATACAACTTTCGGACCGGGGACTCGCCAGCTACCCTGAAGGTTGCAAAAATAAGTCATTAAATAGCCGCAATAGTGAATTGACCTCGAATGAATGGTCGCGAGGGACGAATACCCTGAACTATCTTGGGTGGGTGGCAGCGCTGGGCAACGCTCCTTCGACGCGGGTGCTTTTCGAGCGTTCTGAGATGGCTGGGTCGTTTCCTATTTGAGCTGGCTACATCAACCGGATACAGTTCGCGGGACAAGGATGTCCCGTTGACCCTGATCCACGGCGAAGAAGTGTGCGCGCGGGAAGATTGGAGATGTTGGAACTAGGAGGCGGGTACTGTCACTGAAAGATGGTGCGTGGAAGCGTAGCAAATGGCGGCCGAGTTGAAGGGGGTGGGATTAGTCATCATGAGATGCAACGTGGAGCATGAAACGATCAGGGCGTGGCGCCGGTTTGGACCGTTCAAACTACCCACCGACACGAACGGTCAGCGGGTGGGCCGTCCAAGGAGCGATGGAATGTACGAAGGATGTAACTCAGACTCGTTGATAAAAATATGGAAAGCATAAATAACGAAGACGATTGGGGATTTGAGGCTATTATTTTTGGCGCACTGAGATAATTTGAGGTTCATAGCTGTCCGAGCGATCTTTGACGTCGCTTGCACGGTTATGACCGCATTCGATCAGGCACGATGAGCCGGCGGCCGACTGTTAGGAGGCAAGCTGGAACCAGGGAATGGCAGCCGCATTGAAGGTGAAGTCATTCGCTTGACGCATCCCAGGCGAGGGAAGACAGATCGTCATGTGCGACGACCAGAGCTGAAGATGCACGCATTCCTGATCTGTATGATGGCAGCCCCACGGTGATGACTATGAACGCAGGTGAACACGGGAGCCCGTCATTCCACGAGGATGAGTCAGCGGCATGGAGGCGGCACGAGATGAGGGAGAATGATAAGGGGTGTGAAATGCATCATCCCGAGGAGTGCATGGAGATGAAAGAGGCTGGGAAGGATGCTGGTTTCTGGATATGAATGTGTGCGAGGCGTATTCGAGCGTACCCTCTCGTCCTACGAGGGAGTCTCCGTGCTGCGGAAGCGTTGAGCGGTGGGTTTCCTACGGTTACTTCAGAGAGTGCAATCCCGTAGTTCACAGGGTCGCTGTTTTATCCCCAAAGAGGAAATTACGGGCGAATCCGGGGCTGATCCGGAAAGGGAGGTAATGGGCCGGAGATCGCGATCTGGAAACCCGGATCTGTGACTGAATCTGATGAGCGCCGTTTGGAGTTGTTGCATTCGGCACCCGGTCTCGGAATAATTACATGCTGCCAGTGGAAAGATACAAACTTCAAAGACCCTCACCCAAAAGACTCCCATCCATACCGCTCGTCGCCCTTCTCTTTGACCCGTACTCCCATCATCTCTCCCTCCTCCTCTCTGCGCTTCCCTCTCGACAAATGGGTAGGAGAAAGATCGAAATTCAGCCCATCACCGTACGTACCGCTTCCGTCGTTGCAAGCGACTATTCTCGCACCTCCTTCCACCCGTCTCTCCAATTTTACTCGCATTCCTCCTTGTTCCATCTTTGACCTGCAATCGCTAACGACTTCTTATACATAGCACGAGCGTAATCGTTCAGTCACTTTTTTAAAGGTAGCCTTTCGGCTATTTTTGTTCCCCCCCGGCTTGGCACTTATTATTATTATCTTCTCCTCGTCATTGATCCATAGCGCAAGAACGGCCTCTTCAAGAAGGCCTATGAGCTCGGTGTTCTTTGTTCGGTCGACGTAGCCGTCATCATATTCGGTTCGTCTTGTCCCTTGGCCTGCTCATCTCATCCCCATGTCCTCCAGAGGAACGTGCGGGTCACCATCTCAAACTTTACCAATACTGCTCCGGTGACATTCGCGAGATCGTACAGCGCCATATAACAGTACGTCATCCCATACGATTCGAGAATACGCCTCACCTATGTTCCATAGTACGACGGTGAAAAGGACACGCGCACCCCACACGACTTTGCCAACCATGCAAACACCAAACTAGACGATGCCGGCGATGCTGATGATGACGATGCGGACGACGACGACCCCGACTCCAATCCACGTGCAGGAAACAAAAAACGCACGGATACCAAGTTGAAGCCCGAGTACGGTAACAATGGCAAACTTGTTCCTCCTCCGGGAGGGGATTTGGGATTGAGCGTTGATGTTTGTAGCAAAGCATCGCATACCCATCACACACTAATTCGCCAACCCAGATGAACGATTATCCGCTTCACCGACCTATGACTATTCCTCAGCCGCCCATGCCCCTTCACCACGCTGCACAACTGCCACCTGCGAGCGGTGTTTCATCGCTTCCTATCTCAACGGAACGACATACCTCTTCTGGTCGGTTGATCCCTATCAACAATCAGTTTAGCTCTCAAAAGAAGCCCCGTCTAGCCCCTAATGTCAGCGCAGGCGGTAACCCAAAACTTGCTGCAGATGATTCCATGTATAACAGTGGCTACCTCCCTTCTCCTACCTCTGCGCACCCGCAGAACAATTACCGGCAAAATGGCCAGACCTCACATCAATTGCCTTACAATTACCTCGGCGTCGCTGCCTCCAGTCCGCAGCAGCCGTTTCTCCCTTCGTCGTCCTTTGAATTTCCATCGTCCTCAAGAAGTGCTGCAATACCACGGACCACTGGGTACAATCAACGATCATCAACATACCCGCAACACCAGGATCCTCAGTTACAAGGAATGTACCACCAGCTAATGCGACATAACATGCCTGCCCAACCGCCAAATGGTTCCAGCTCGCGTTCCCAACAATCCCCAGACTTACTTTCTGCGTTTTTGGACAACGGCGACGACCATCGTCCGCCTCCAACACAGCCATCCCAATTCACCCCATTAGACTGGCCTTCGCATGCGTCGTCGCAGCAGCATTCGCAAGCACCGCCACCACCGCAGCAGGACTCAGGTAGGTAATCGCCGTCCATTTCTTATCGATACGCGACTCAATCAGTCACAGGACACCCTGGAGACACGAGTTGGCTTGATTTCCTGTCACACAGCGCGCCACAACCTGGTGGACAACTGCATATGACGCTCCCACCTGTGAACGGGAGAGATGGGTTATCGTGGGAACGTGATCGGGACATAGAACACTATAGTCCTTCGGAGCGTGGCGGTGGGAACATTGACAAGACCATGACGAACGGTACGGGCCTCGTTTCACCTCCGTCACGCAAGCGACCCCGTGCGGGTTCCATGGCGGAGGATAGCCGACGAGCGTCGCCGATCACTCGAGGCAAGGCTGGCATTGGCCAGGAACCAAACGGTGATGCTCATGGACCGGGTATAAAAGAGGAATAATATTGTCTTTTTCGACTCTCTTGATCCGTCCTCCTTTTCATTGGCTCGCTTCCAAACGCGCTGGACTATTGACGATCTTATAGCCCTGCTTTGCCTATTGTTTTCATGCTTGTTCCTCGAAAGAGATTTTGAAACTAATGTCGAGACGCTATTTAGCTTATGTTGTCAAAATGAGTATGTACCAGTAGGAAGTACTTGCGAGGACGTTTTTGTTGTCTTGTTTCGCAGACTGTCGTCGGCTTGGCCCTGCGAGAAATGCGTTTTCAGCTCAGTTGCGAAGTGCGGCGTCATTGCGAGATCCAACGGGCACGATCAGCAGACATGCCGCATCTAAGATCCAACTAGGACAATCTACGCAAGGTTTCTGCAGTATCGGACGGGATCGTGTCCAAGGACGACTGAGGGCGTTTTACATCAATTTTGCGCCGACTTTTTGCCCCTGCCCTGTCGCAAGCAAAAGTACCTCAACGTCGGACTGCGGACCCGCGGTCATATCGCACCCCACGGTCGTAATCACCCCAGCAGGGAATGAGCTGTCAGATAGTCGTTGGAGTGACAGTTACTGTCTGGCGTGCTGGCGTTGGGTGGTGACGTTGGCGTTGGCGTTGGCGTATTAGATTGACAAGTGGGACGTCTGTCGGTCGACGACTCGGATCCCAATGCTAGTGGGCCCGCCGGTTAGGTCGGATCGGGGGTAGGTACGTAGTGGTAGTACCGCTTCTAGTATTAGGACTCGAATGCCGATCGGAGTTGATGTAGATGCGTGATGGGATGGTGATACCGGTCATCCAGAAAGCAAAGCCTGAGCGCGTTGCGGTCGTCGGGGAGTTACTCGTTACATCCGACTCGGAGCTCGGGGCAACCTCAGTCCTCAGCCTGAGGTTTCAGTCTCTCAGCTCGACGGTCGGTCACGGTGCTCGAAACGTATTCGCCAGGGTAATGAACCGCCGTACCATCTTGCATCGCATCCTGATCAACCGATGGCATGGTACGACGTCCGGTGAGCAATTGTAGCTTTCCGACGGAAGATCATCGGTCAACCGGTGTCCAGTCATCCCCCCGCACAAACCTCACTAGTCGCTGGTCATTCGTCTGCTTTGTCCGTATTTGACACGGCTTGGCTCACCGCGGTCGCGAACAGAAGTCCGATGAAACGGATAACCAATCCCGTATACGCATCTGATCAACCAATAAAAGAGGAAGAAAAAAAAAAAAAGGTTGCTCGTTCGGTCTGTCTTCGTGATACGCGTGTGGCCTGCTGATATATTGTAGGTCATTTATCACGCATGTGCGGTATTCAGGTGGCCCAATCCGGCTTCTATTCTGATTCTCTGGCTCCGTTTTTCGTCGATGGACGGATTGAGGGATGGCCTTCTTATCGGTTTGGGTAGGCTTGCCATATGGCTATGCAGCTGAACCTAACCGAATCTGTACGCTTTGGGCTTGGCATGCTCGCGAGCCTCGTAGGGCCGCGTTGCAGGCGCTATGGCGTCCTCTCACGCGGTCGTCTTGTTTGCGATGAGAGCGTGGGTACTGGACAAGGAAGCAAGGAACAAGGGCGTCATACCAGGGAAACAGAAGGCTGACATGGCGACCAATGACGCCAGCTTTTACAGTCGTCATGCCCCCAACGTTTTCACGACGAGAATCGCACGGACTGGCATGTGAAGAACGTGCCTACAATGCGTACTCACCGATTTGGCTCGGTAGAGCGGACCCTGGTGATTCAAGCCACGCCATCACTCAGCGTCTCGAATCGTACAATGACGATGACGACATGATTAAAATTTTGATATGCTGCGACAAGTATCAGGTTCGATATGAGCGGGCGAACTGAACCTCGAGCCCGCTCGGGTCAGACCCTGAACGATTAGACGGTCAATTACTGTGGGTGCAGGGTCTACACCACATTTGGAATGGGACGGTGTAATGTACTTATCGGCGGGCGGACATCGTTGATAGGGAACGGGCGTCTTGACACTTCGCCAGTAGCGGGCATCCATCGGACGAATGGCTGCCCTTGGAGTCGTCCATCGACCGGCCTATGTGGTGGATTGTCACAAGAAGAGAAGGGGCGTGTATGTGCCGATCGGTGGGCTTGGTACGATCGTAAACCTATCATCGGCGGAAAGAATTGAGATGCGTACAGCCTCTGTCACTCATAGCGACGTCCAATCACCCTGAATTTCAACTTGAACTCAGGAAACCAGGGGCGACACGTTGTAGATGGGACCCAGGAAAGTGGCGCCGTGGTGCGGTCACCTGGCCAGCTCATCATGTACGATTCGGATAACGGTTCGGTGACAACCTGGACGATACCGCACCCTGAAACATACTCCTAAGCTGCTTCTCCAGGATGCGCTGCCTCATTACTTACATAGAAGATGCGGAAATGACATTGATGGACTGATATGCACATATTGTATGGCCCAGAATCATCACCGGCCGTGCTGTTGCATTCGAGGATACCACGTACCTTCGTCCCTGGTACATAGACATTCCTTTG
This sequence comes from Sutorius eximius, assembly GCA_038089815.1. NCBI lineage: Eukaryota > Fungi > Basidiomycota > Agaricomycetes > Boletales > Boletaceae > Sutorius > Sutorius eximius. The sequence goes on along the minus strand of JBBPLN010000007.1, from coordinate 33,859 downwards.
CTGCCTCGATACTCATGACCGGGGCTCGGTGTGAAATGACTACGGCAAGGTCAGCAGCGCTGTGGTCGAGATGCAAACTTTAATGCTTGACGTTTCTCGCGTTCAATACGGCATGCAACGAGACGCTTCACAGGTTCCTGTCTGATAACAAAAGCTGACGGCTACAAAAGTTCATACGCCAAGACACCTACCTGTGATGAGGCTTTGGGCCGACGAGACCATACCTATGGGGTACAGAGCTTACCGTCTGGATGCAAGCTCGCGATGCAGGGCCACGCTGACATGCGCAACCTGTGGATCTATGGGTCCCTGCGAAGCCGCCCACGCGTTCGCCAAAACCCGGTGGGATGTGGGACCCACCTCCACGACCTCTCGCGTAGTGCGACCTGTGACGATATGCCATCGGTGATCATCACCATGATTTGCAGGAGGTCAGAGAACACAGCTCTGGATGGTCTAGTGGACGGGTCGAACGAAGTTCGAAGTCGAGCCGTGCTTCGGATCTATCATAAAGGTGACGTTTCAAATGGTGGGTTGCTAATTAGGACCCAATTGGCAGCTCTGTTCACTTTCCCGTTTACAAAGACGCCACCGTATATTACATTCAGAACGGGTAGGGCTAGACGTCACATTGCAGCAATTAGACAGATCACGCTCACCTATATTCTGAAGACCCATCGTAGTGCTCCACAATTGAATACGCTAATGACGTGAACCTTGAGGCTGAGCGAGCTCGGTCAATATGAACGCAAGTACGTCGTCACACCGTCACATACTATTTACGGTATCACGCCGAGTGTTGCAACGCTGAGTTCCCGCTCCTCCGCGTACCGGGCGGAGCATGAATTCAGCATCGGGCCACTCGATTCAGAGCCCTAATTACCCACTGTTCCAAGGGTAAGTGAGAACATATGGGATGAGCATAACCGTTGTGATTGATGAACAAGGTCTTTAGTAAACATGACGAGTCAAAACGTTCCAGCAACAGAGCTCTGATTACTGCTAAGAAAGACATCGGAACTGGGCGTCGAGGGGTAAGTCATGAAATGGGTTGCTTTTACAGGTCCCAGACTTGCATTCGACCAAGTTCGATATGGATGAAGGCTCACGTCTGAGCAAAATCCAATGTGCTTTGCATCAGCATCGAACTCTTGTCAAACATAGCAAATGACCCCATGTTTCTTTGAAACAAACCACGATGAACTTATCTGAGCAGCGAGCAAGAAGTTGAGACGCTCCATGAGCGGGATGGAGGCAGTGGGGATTTGACGTGACAGCCTCAGGCTCGCAGTGTCGCAGGGCCTTATCGAGCGCCGGTCGCTTTGACCCTGCTACAATCGACAGCAACACAAGTGAGGATTCCACACTTGATTCTTGTCCATTCAGGTTATTAAGCCGGAGGCACGTAGATGATCCATTGACTTGGGAAGGCGTTGACTCAAGCTCGGTAGCTGGTGAGATCACAGTTCTCGTGTCGTTCGCTGTTGACCCATGCCTAAGTGGCTCGTAGGCATTGTGCACGGTACGAGAGCGAGCTGATGTAGATATCCCAGACGAGGATCACACCATCATACCAACTTCTACTGCCAAAGTTGTCGACAGCAGCGCCACGTGTGTATTTCGTTCCCCATTATTTGTTACGAGGTTTCTTGACGCGGGTGTCCTGTCACCGGTGGCCCTCCTCCAGACGAGTTCTTTCTTTTCCATATGGATGAATGCAATCCCAGGGGAACACTAACATGGATCATGATCGATTGATCCCCTCGTGCTATTTGTGAGGTCCAAAGCCACCGACGCTATCAACATCTTGAAAACCAGCAAAGGAAAGTGCATCGCCATTGATTTGTTATCGAGGACAATGCCGGTGATCGTTGAAAGCGGCCTGAAAACAGCCTGAAATTTTGAGCTGAGAGCTTGCAGTCCGTAATCCGGATTCATCGCCTTTGTGATCGACCCCTACTGACAACAGGTCTCTGTAAATGATGGGTCGGATGGGACTCTGTCGATCGATGAGATGGAAGCTCACCCGATGGAGCGCATCGATGAAGGTGACTGAGACCCACGGGAACGAAGCTGAGTGGGGCGCTTAGTAGGAGATCCTCTCCGATGGACATGCTGTAATGTTGAGTACAGCCTGGGGCCGTTGCGTTGAGAGTCCCGCCAGTACGATAGCAGAACACCAGTACAACAAAGTTACGAAACAACGAACCGTCGCGTTCAAGTTGGCGCACAATGCCGCACAACTGTCGCGCACTACTATTATTTCTCGACTGCACTTCCAACACACTCTGGTCATCTTGCTCAAGTATATTACCTTTGATAAATCGCTAAAGCGTTGTTCCTGTGGCGGATCTAATCGACTTCAATACAGATCAAGACTCACGCGCATGCCTGAGCAAATCCAACTAGCATTGTGGTCGAATACCTGTTGAAAGTGGTCGATCATCGAGTTCATCTGCTCCACAAATGAACTGCTACTGACGCATAGTACCTCTCCGTGGATGTCCCTCCGATAAGAAAATACAACCCCTCTCCACTATATGGTAATTACACCACATTGATGCCAGGATTTCCGCCCAGTGTTTCATTCTGGCATCTTGGCAAAAGTTGAGCAGCGACATTCAAAGTGAACACCCGGCCAGCAACCAAGATTTCTGAAAGGACAGAAAATTTATATCGAATCTAGTGCATGACCCAGGGAAAGTAAAAAACATACATCAGGAAGTGGAATCAATGACCCAACAGCAGGTGTGGGAGTGACGGAGTAGTTGCCACGCGTAGCCAAGGTGATGTTGATCCCCGGTACTCCGTGGGTTGGATATGTCTTTGGGACGGGAATGTACGTTATCTCTCCCTCGTACCGTGCATGACATATATGGGCTGTTAACAAAAAAACCATAGACACTTCCGTAAGTAAGAACTACGTCCACACATTCCAGGCTTGACAGAAAACGGTATTTATGCTTTGGATACTCACTTGGGTCACTGCCATTTGTGACATGGGTGTACCAATCCCTAGGAAACGAGCTTGACAGGACTGGCAGTGAGGGTCACCCAATTAAGGTCTTTTTACTGTTAATGATCAGGCGTGGATAAGGCCACGCAATCCTACACTCCAATCCCGAACCTAGCAGACTCATATGTGACGTTCATAGTTTCACCTGTTGCAAAAGCGGTGCTTATCTGAACGTATGAAGTGCCCGTTCTGCAAGAATGACATTACATGATCATGTACGCTTACCCACAGAAAGCGTTGGAGGCAATGGCAACGACTGGTTATAATATGTCGGTGGGTTATCGATACCAACGCATGCTGTATACTCGAGGTAACTTCAGTTCGCATTAACCGCCAGTTCACAGGCTGAAAGAGGTTCGAGGAGTGCAGCACGGGTATCACCTGCATCGATAGCTTGCTCGAGATGTACTCCGCTGTCCCGGCCCTTTGTTAGGGAAATAGTGACATGAGAGGCGCAAGCGAATGTCGCAAAAAGGGGCACAAAGAATGGGTGGATGGTCGAGTGACTAGTAAGTTAGTTAACAAACTGGATGTACAACTGATCGATGAAGCCAGTTTTGGCCGACTAATGTCCTGTGTTATCGGCGCGATGTCCAACCGGAAGAGCAATACATCATCACCTTGGTTGTTAGCAGGTTAGCTAGTTCACGTTGTCAAGACGTGATACTGAAAATTAGCTTTTCACCCGTCCGCACACACCCAGTTCTGTAACCTTTGAGAATTTGGTCCGCCGTCGCTCAGGTAGCGGTTTCTGGACAGTCCCATATCCTTTCATTAGTAAACTAGATGGGCTGCCAGCATCAAGCGCCGGTGCAGAGCCTCAAGGAGTGATGCAAATTGGTTGCTGAAATGGTTGTCCGTCTTCAGGCTGTATCAGGCCTGAGGAACGCAATGAGCACGATCTGCGTCAGGACTTGAGATATGATCTGCTCTCCTAGAGCCTCGTCAGTGGGCCATGAGCAGAAAAGCGTGGGTATATGCTAGAGGAGCATCAGCTCGTTCTGAACCAAATCACCTAAGCATGTGGCATGCGTGTTATTTTAAGAGGTTTCACTGGATCTCTGAGCGCTACCTTCGTTAGCGATGTGATATTAAACACCGCAACAAAGCATGTAGTGGTCAAGTAGTCATCAAGTTCTTCCAGCAGTTTTGTTCCGCGATACTCTGTTCAAGGCACGTGATGTTGGAAAAGCGCGTTGTTCGTTTGCGCAACTTCGCGGTAATTAAATGACCCAGTCGCGCCCTGGACACGATGTTGGGAATTTTAGCCTCTGAGGTTCCCAAGGATATAACCGCGTTTCGTTGCTTTCCGCCTGTTCACTCATACCGTGTTTCATAGACTTTGAGCTTGTCCTGTTCGTTGTCTTTGCGACATGGCCTGGTCTGGAGATACCCAGGTCGCACTTCCCGGCAATTTCCCTATTCATCCTTCTATTGGCCCTATTTCTGACCTTCCGATCGTGAATGCCATTGTGTCCCCAGATGGTTTCACCAAATCGTGAGCCATAGTCACTATGATGTATACCGTTCATGTTTACTCTTTGCAGTGCGGTCCTTGCTGGAAATTCTCTGCCAGGACCCATTATTACTGGGCACAAAGTATGTCCGCTCTTTCAACGTCATGCGAGCATGTACACGAGGACGATAACTGTCTCAAAGGGTGACAACTTTCAAATCAACGTCACAAATTACTTGACCGACGATACCATGCTCACCGGAACGACCATTGTCGGTGGTCCATTCCTTTACGTCCCGTTTTCCTCTGTTGACATGCAATCTTTCCAGCATTGGCACGGCATTTCCCAACACGGTAGCAACCAAATGGATGGCGCGGCCTACGTCACTCAGTGCCCAATCGCTCCCGGAAATTCATTCTTGTACAATTTTAGCGCGGGACACCAAGTAGGCACATTCTGGTACCATTCACACTATGGTCCACAATACTGTGATGGCCTTCGTGCACCTTTCATCATATATGATCCTGATGACCCATATCGCCTGAGTTATGATGTCGATGACGGTGCGTCGTTACTATATCGTATAGAACTCGCACAAAGGATAAACCGTATTCCAAACAGAATCTACCGTGATCACCTTGATGGATTGGTAGGTCAGCCAAGCAGACATTTTATGCTATATCTGAATGACATAGGTATCACCTACCTTCACCTCAAATACACCGTCAGGTCTTTCCGGCCTCAGTGCTCATAAACGGTATTGGCTGTTATACCAATGAGTGCGAGAACCCGCATGCCATCATTAACGTTGAGCCAAAAAAACGTTACCGCTTTCGACTCCTGAACATGGCTTGCAAGCCGAATTACGTGTTCTCGATCGATGGTCACGAACTGACGGTCGTCGAAGTCGACGGAAACTACGTCGAGCCATACACAGTTGATTCGATCCAGATCCATGCCGCACAGCGCTACTCCTTCATCCTCCATGCACAACAACGTATTGACAACTATTGGATTCATGCGGTTCCAAATCAACCCATTGAAGCATCTACTCGGGCGATCTTGAGGTACACGGGTGCTCCAGCACAGCTACCGAGAGATAAGCCTGCATCCAGCCGGAACCCTCTCAACGAGACACTCCTGCGTTCATTTGTATCTCCCCCAGCGCGCCTGCTCCAAGCTGAGCCAGAGGTCAAGATCCATCTGGAGATGGGGAAGAACATGACAGACTTTAACTTCCTGATCAATGGTGCTCAATATACACCACCGACTATTCCTGTTTTGCTGCAAGTTATGAGTGGCGCCGTGCCGCCGTGGCAGATCGAACCCAAGGGATCTGTGTACACCCTTCCCAAGGACCGACTTATCGAGGTCACGTTTTCTGCCAAGGACTCACCAGGCCGTCCCGTACGTGTCGTTTCAACGCATCATGACCTTACCTTGGACTCACAGCCCGGATTAGCATCCCTTCCATCTGCATGGCGTATGTTGACGCTCTCTAATATGAGATCGTTGTTGCTGAGGTATATCTTTAACAGCACCAGTTCGCAGTCATCAAGAGTGCTGATAGCCAATACCGCAATTACGATAAACCTGTCCTGAGAGACACCGTGAGCACTGGGATGGCCGATGACGAAGTAGTCATCCGATTCATCACGGACAACCCAGGTCCCTGGATGCTCCATTGGTGAGTTACAGACACTTGATTCTGGGTATCAGCGCATCTGACGACGGGGTTCAGCCACAACGAATGGCATCTCCATGCGTACGTGGCCCTGCTCATACATATATCTACTCACTCAAACTTGCGCGACTAACTCGTTTTTGTTGTCCGTCACATCGCGGGCAGTGGCATGTCCGTCATCTTTGTTGAGGACTTTGAAGGCATGCAGGATCATCTTCCGCTCGACAGTGCGTGTGTTTCTCCTGTACACATATATTGATCGTGATACGTTTCTCTCACAGATGCGTCGCGTGCCCTTTGTCCGTACCGTGGCCCGTATCAAGACTTCCCTTTGCCCCCTCCCAGCGAACCGGGACCTTAGTCGCTCGTGTCTCTCGTAGTGCTTTGATGTCAGAAACTTTGTTTAGAGGGTGTTGTTACAATTTTGCAGAGTTCTTGTCGTGATAGGTCTCACTCGATCGAACCCGCTATCCTGCTTGCTTGGGTGATCTATTTGAAGCCAGCATTAGGGGACGGGTTGCACGATGGCATCCACTCAAGGCGCCCATCTCTCAAGCGAAGAGCCTTGCATGACACAAACGTATGATTAAATATCGCATACGGGAGCACTACAACCCATAAACACATTAAACGAAGCATAGCGCGATCTTCAGAGCCAGCCGTTATCGACATGGCTCCCGGCCGAGAGAACCCACCCACTACCGATTCCGATAACCAAATCCTTCAAAATATCCCGAATCGCGCATAAACGATGTCCACCGTTCGTCCAGCCGTGATTCTTGTGAAACCAACCCGAGCTCGGTCAACTCCGCGGGTGCTGCCGGTGACACCGTTGGCGGCTGCGGTTGCTGAGACGGCTGCGGGGGTGGGTACGCACTCGCAGGCGGTGCAGACGTTTCGTAAGGGTGAGAATGGTGGCTCGCGAATCCGTGTGATTGGGACGCACTCGCTGCCGAATAACTTGACGAGCTGAATTGGTCAGAGACGCCCGAAGATTGCTGGGTCCACGAGTAGGAGGGCGGCCTCACGGTAGAGTGATCGTGCGGCGTATGTTGAGAAGCAGGTTGTGGTTGGGTAGGTGCTAGTGGCGGCGGTGGCGGAGGATGAGTTTGCGGTGGATATGGAAAGTGAGATCGTCGTGGTGGTCGCCACTGCGGCATAACCTGCGGCGGAACGCTCGCGGTAAACTCACCAGGGCGAACCGAATAGGACGGTTGGCCTCGCCCGGTGGCTGCCCAGCGATCGACAGAAGAGGTAGATCCCTCGGTCCGATACGGCTGTGGGACGGATGATGGGAAGCTGCTTGGGTACGATACACCTTCTGACGCTTGCTTTGATTTGGGCAGGCGCCTCGTCGACACAAACCGCGATCTCCCCGCAAAGATTGCCAGTTCGTCGTCGTCATATTCATCTTTCACAGACCACTGTTGTCCCAAATGGGAGGTCAGCGTATCATTCTGAGATGAAGCCAATGCGTTGTGCGCCTTCTCGCTTAGCTTCGTTAAAATCGGCTACAAGAATGGTCAGGTGAGCGAGACAAGGACCCAAGTCTAGCTGCAGTGAATCTTACAAGTGCTTTTGCCGCCCTAGGGCTCTGGCCAGCGACTTTCGCGAAGAGCACGCAGGCCTCATCAAGCTCCTTCATCGCCTCGGACGCCAGGGGAGAGCGAGGTCCACGAGTCACAATGGTGCCAAAGACGATCTGTGCCCAAACCATCAACAAACGATAAGCCGCCCAACAAAAAATCTCCGCACCGCTGCCGAGAAGCCATACGTCCAAGTCGACCAGAAGCGCGCGCAGAGATGAGGATAGATTGCGTGTTGTGCTGCTATTGTCCGCAGAATGGTCAAAGAGGCACGATAAGTGGCGAGGAACGACGGCGCATATTGACTCTTCAGTGGATTGACGGGGTTTTCTATGATGGCCTGTGCGAAGAAGCCTCGATGGATATAAAGCAAAACTAGCGTGGGATGCCGTGATGAGTGACTGCTTCTCCAGGAAGCCAAAAGAACACGACTCACTAACTTCCCGTGCATGCGCCATTACGAAACGGCCCATGGACTCGGAAACAGACGTGTCTTCCGTGGAAATGCCCGGCAAGGGGGCAGCTACCGATGAAGCCACCTGCGCCGCATGCTCAGGTATGGGAAAGTCGCGCACTTTACGGTCGAGCTCCATGATTGTCGCATAGCTAAGTGTTCCAGCGGTCAAGGTTCGTGTAGCGACTTCAGCGACACATTCCTGTGCAAACCGATAACCCCAGGATTCGACTGCATACAAAATTATAAGAAGAGACGGCAAGCTAAGAGTACGACCACGCACATGGATCGTGAGAGTCAGTCTCACCTTTCTCGATGGAATTCCCACTCCCTGGGTATCGGCAATCAATGTAAGCGACGGAGAAGCATGGCGGTCTCCCTGTGCTGAGGCTCTTCGGGTAGACAAGGCTCAGCAAAATGGATATCAAGGCCTGTAACCTGTGCTTACATGCCACGCATCTGCAACGAACAGGTCCCAAAAGAGAATACGGCGCCTTTGCACAATTTTTTCGGGCAGGCCCCATCTTACACTATCCCGGTCTAACCCCACAGATGAGGAATAACTTTTTTAAATCTGGACGGGATACTCACGCAGTCCGATCTGGGAAAAATGGAAACGAATCAGCATCATTCAATATAAGGACATATCCCGAGAGACGAGACGCACAGTTTGGGACAAATGCGCAGCGAGCGCAATCAGCGACCATGTGGTCTCCATACTGGTTTCTTTTACCGATAATTCATTTCCACTCATGGCGTTGTAAATACTGAACATATGAAGTGCTTGTATAGTCACCAAGGACGGCTTTTCCAGCACAGACTGTAGACAAATGGCCGCACGAGCAATTTGATGATAGTGCTCCGCCTCCGCATTTGCCGGATCCTGTGTAAGATCAACAAGGGCGCCGACCGCGAAAACGAGGAAGAGCAACGCAAGCTCATGGGCGCTTTTGTTATCATCCGTTGCCTTAACAGGACCGTTGGAGTAGTATATCGGAAGGAGCTCGTCCACAATCTGGTCCTTGCTCACGCCATGGAACAGCCAACCAGCCTGTTCACAGTACGTTTGCGTCAGATAACTTGCACGTTCCCAGTTCGGCAAGTGCCCTTCTATCAATTCACGGACTGCACCAGACGGTCCCATTGGAGTAAACGGGAACGCCTGCGAAAACATTCGAAGATCCTGAGGTAACGGGGGAGTCTCGGAATCCTTTGCCGAATCCGGCGTCGAAGAGCCCGTCCCATCTTGCAGGGCTAACTTATCCGACTGATCACGAGATAAATATGGAAGCCCAACTTAAAAAGGATGTGAACTTGCCATCAAAAGACACTAACATAAGGCGGGTTAAAATAAAGCAGAAACGTGGAATAACCGTCATGGGGGAAACTCACCTCCGATCCACCGGTGAGTCCAAAGAAGCGTGATATACCGTGGTCGGTAATTGAAAGCGTTCCGAAAGCGTCCAAAATTTCTGGAGGGTGGTTTGCAGCCCCGGACTCATCGGGTAGAACGAGCGATTCGTCCTCTTTGTGATTGACTCCTAAAAGGTCTTCGCGAAGGAGCGGGTGAGGCTCCGTCGAGTGCTGAGACTGGAGCTCGCTTAAGGCGTCTTCAAGTTGCCGGATCCGCTCGCCCATTTTAGTTATCCGGCGATGAAGGTGCTCGGTGGCCGCGAGAACGAAGCTGTCATGAGGCGCTTAGAAGGAGATTGCCGGTAAGAGACTACAACATACCGGGTTCCTTGGCCAGTAGACAAGCTCCCTGTTGAAAATCCCATCATTATGCAAGCAGAACACCGATACAACGGAACGACGAACCATTCGGACATAATGTTGCGCAGCCCCTCCGCTACGTGGCGTGGCCTTGAACAATGTGTTCCCCGACCAACAAAAGCACGGGAAACCTACCTGACATGATTGGCAAGGGATTTGCTTGTCACACTTTATCTTCAACCTTACGGGTATGACATTAGGTCAGGACGTGGAAAGCGGGTATAAACATGCGCGGTGATCGCACCTCCTACACTCAGCGCATGAGATCTGCCCACTACTCCTCTTCTGCTCTATTTCGCGTGCGTGGCCGCCATCAAATCTGTATTCCTCAATCTCTCTACGACTCGCTTTGCGTTTCAACTTGCCCTTGGTAACTTCTGGAGGCATCGAAAGTAGCTGGGGAGGGGAGACACTGGGCTGTCAAACCAGGTTGCGCGGGCCTGGGAGAAATTTAAAAAAAACCTGTGACAAAACCTGTCAGGGACGTGCTTCAAAAATACGAAAAAGGCAATCCGTTTACGGCCATAGGTCCACAACGGAGCTTAAAAAACCAGTCTGAGTGTGAAACTCTCAGAGATATATAGCATTTCTGAGTTTGAACAGATTGGCTGGGTTTGAAGTTGGCGCCACAGCCCACCAATCGAGTCGCCACGCGCAACTTTAATTACGTAAATGATATATATTTTTACGACAATCCGAATAGCCGAAAAAGGAAACACGTACGTTACCTAACGCCCAACACATGGCAGGGCCATCACAATGAGCCGTCAACGTTGCGTCCCATACATAGCAGCTGGCTAATGACCCATTGGAGGGCTGCTCATCCGAACACCAAGTACGGGGATGCCCGGTCGAGCTTCTGAGATTTGGCGTTCAAGAGTTCTAATGACAATAAAGTGGCGCCACTCAGTCGCTTTCACGTCCAGCAGGCAGCAGCAGCAGCATACAGGCATCGGTCATCGCATGCCGTTTTCCTCAAGGTGGACCAGGTCACCATGAATTCTGATAGATTGCGAATCATATCAACCAGCAAATTGACTTCTCTCCCTGAAGGTCTAATGGGACCCTGTGGGACATATCGTCAGCGAGAGTGGCGCCATGACATGCTCAACTTAGTTTCGAGGGCCGGCTGGTGGCAGCAAGGGTTGTGCAACCGTTCGGCTTATGCCGCCAAAAAGCTTCTTAAAAAAGGCGCGTACCGAATCGGCTTCTAATGCTACCGCGGCGCGACCGCACTGCCCCAATGGAGACTGGTTCATTGATTGTGAGAGTCGGTGCAAAGCAGGCGCTGTCCGCACCACCGGACGCTCGTGCAATGCCAACTATCATCGCCGCCCTTGCGAGCACCCACGTTTGAAATCGAGCGGCCGCGATGCCCCCCGAAAGGACTGTATTGGCTCACTCGCGGTCCTGTCGAATGGAAACATTTCCTTCAGACGTGCGAGGCCGACATAGCTTGACGTCAGGACTGCGGAGAAAGCTCTCGATAGAAAATCGCTACGATCTTGCACTGACCGTGGTATCCACTATCGTCACGTCCCGCAGGGGCGGTGCCTGTCAAATGATGTCAGTATTGCAGTTGACCAGAAAGATCAGAAGTATTCCGGTCGCACATGTAGTGAGCTCCACTTACGATCCCCTGCGTAGTGATTGATTATACGGAAGAACTATTGCTTTCCTGAAACACGAGTGAAAGCGCCAGAAGCAATAAGAAAGCTTTGAAAAGAAGTAACGTCTGTGTTTCCCCAGGTGTGGTACAGAAAAGAGCTTCTTATCAGTGACCCCGCAGCGCTAGAGCATATAATTTCCGAAAAATGAAAGAGGCGGGCTGGGGCAACGGATGGAATGATGGGAGAACCTACTTTTAGGCTGCGATGGTATGTCATGATAACTGGACCACTCGAATTCTACCCCACCCGGGGAAGTGGTATCACCGCAAGAGCACTTCGAATGAAATGGCGTAAAGAGCGCAGAAAAACATACCAATCACACCACCTTCTTGTGTGGGGGGATACTCGTGAAGAATCGCTGTGCCGGATATGGATACAATAGCAGGCCATCAGCCTCCACGAACCGAATTGTTGTGACACATTTCACAACAAACAAAGCGGAGAGATATTTCGACATCAAAAAGGAGGGCGGGCGACAAGTCAAGTCGTAGATTCATCCTCTCGGTCCCCTCCCTCAGCAGTTTACCTTGTTCGCACCAGCCCACCAATCTCGCGTCCATGATGTCTCGCTTTGAAAGCGTCGTCCAAGCACCCGGTCAGGACCGTCGGACATCGCATCCGCTGCAGCGCATCCCATGCGGCAGATGCTATGCTGTAATTGAATACGGCCGAGGAACAGAGTGGAGTGTCGTCAGCGAGCTGTCCAACGAACACTGGAAAATGTGCCCGGGAAAGCCACATGTGAAGCCGGCCCGCATGACACGCGCACCTACTTCTCCGCTGGACGCGGTGGCGGCGGCACCTTCTCCGGTAGCCCTGAAACGGCGAAGCAGCTCAAGTCTGGTCGGAGAATCCGTTACCTCTTCGAACAGCACTTGGATATGTGAGAGGAAGCGGAGGACGCTGGAACAACGAAAGTTGGAGCTCGAGCAAGACGAGTACGCAAAGGACATCACGACGAAGAGCGTCGTCTGCGGAGGATGCCACAAAGAGATCAGCCTCGATAAAAGGTCCAAGTATTACCCTGGTTTATGGCTTAAACATAGGGGTAAATGCCCCGGCATCGAGAAGCTCGAGGTGAGTGGTACCTGGCAGCGAAGCAGGGCAACGTACTGACCCCATTTAAAGCGCGCCAAAACAAAGGCCCCGCAGGTGCTGAATGGCACACGACCAACGTCTTGTAACGCCGTGGTTTCTACGGTTGGCGACAATGGTTACGGAGATATGGCGCGGTTCAGCGCTGCAGAACGCTACGAGGGCCACAGTGTAGCAACCGTGCCCCAAATCGTTCGTCACTATGAGTCGGAGGATGTGTCCAGTGAGGAGGAAGAGGGGGAGGAGCGCCCTCCTGAACCATTCCCAGGTGAGCCTATCGTGCTTCATAAGTATGTTCCATACTGAAAAGGAATCGAAACGTCCGTTTCACGGTATGCCGATACAGCATTGAACAGTGTATTCTATCGGAGCGAGCGGTCAAGCAACCACTCTGATGAATGGGCGTACCGATATGCTACTGAAGAGGAAATTAACGCCAACTTCTTTCACGGGCAAGATGAACCATACCCGCGCCTGACCACTGGTACTCGCCCATTTACCCACCTCAGCTCGCAGAACGGAGGCCGCTGTGAAACCTCGTGCTGGGTCATGAAAAGCCGGGACGAACAAACACCTTCACATGCCGACGACTTCAGGTCGACTAGAGAGCTGGGCAAACCGGGTAAAGACATTGCGCCTCATACCCTGTCTCGGCAAACAGGCCCATTCCCCCGCTAAGGGACGTACTCTGCGAGTTGGAAAGATCCGAGTCTAGACGGCTTGCGAGATCATCTTGTTTCACTTGGTCAATCTGTATGATCACGTCGTACGAGAGTAAAATTATCTAATTCGTAATCCATGTCTCAAAATTAACTTTAGTTCAATGTTTACGCGTTTGGCTTACCCTTCTTCCATTCACGTTGTCTGGAACATGACATTGCGCCACATCCACTGAGTGCAAACCAGAGGCCTCGAGGCTGCACTGCTACATGAGGCGTTGAGGGTGGGGGGAACCAGGTTCACTGCCAACATATCCATAGACCTTCCCTCACACCACGATGTCTGAGCGACCATATTTCGAGACCGTTCGAGTAAGTGACTAGCTCTTTTCTGTTGGCAGAACGAATGTTCAAATGACACTCCAGTCGTTTGCCAATGTTCCCATCACCGAGGATGGAGTGGAAACTGCCTCTTTTCTGGAAGCCTCGGACGGACTTGTGAAGCTATTTGGTACGGTTTCCATTACGTCTCCATCTGACTCTTCCCTGATTGAGTGATGTCCGCAGATTTACTGGGCTCTGGTGTCTTCGGATTTGTCCAGGCAGACATTAAGGGCAACATTGAGGAACGCTGTTTTCTATTCACGGTTTTCTTCCCGTAAGAAGTTACTTACTTGTTCTTATCTTGGTTCTTGCAGGGTGTTCGGTCGCGCTATCGAGATGCTTCTCAAAGTTCGACAACACTCGAGAATCTTGTCAGAAGCGAAACGTCAGAAGGGGTTCGTAATGGAACCGCTTGTTTGATACGTCTCACTCGGTGAGCGACGCCCCCTTGTCTTGGTCCAGCGTACAACTAACTAAGCTGGAACAATGACACCGGATTAAAAATTTTTAGTGGTCTCATGTTTCTATGCAAGGCATTACAACACATGCAAAATCATCCTTCCGTAGAGTTACACGTGTGCTTCAAACGCTCCTACGACGAGGTGCTCAGACATCACCACACCTTTGTCGTGCGTTCGTTGGCAGTCGTACGTCATCTCAATCTGTTGTTCTCCCCGACACTCGGGGTGTTTGTTCTTGAGGTTTATCGCGAGCTCGTGATTGGTCTAGGTCGCCGTTAGGGCAGTTCCCTACCGCCGAGATTTTATTAGCCGCATCTCGCAGGGAGGAGACAAGGAGAAGTTTGGTATCGAGCTCGCAAAGTGGCTAAGTGGGCTCGATATCGTCGCAAACCGCTTAAAGGCCTTCTTAGAGGAAGGGAGATATGGTAGGGTTTAACGGTTCGGCTATTCTAACGCCATCCATTAGAGAATCGTAGTAATAGAATCCTGCCACGTGGGCAATGTTGTGTAAACGTTCTTTGAAACTTTTTTGTATCCTCTGTAATGCAAGTTGTGAGGAGGTGGACCACCGAGATCATAGGAGTGGGAGACGAGAAAGGAATTAAGAGTCCGCGGATTTGGTAGACAAAGCGCCGAGCCCTATAACTTCCGCTCCACGTATGACCTGGCGCTCGTAGATACCGTGAAAGATGTGGCGATATAGTTTCCCGCAAGTTGTATCGGGTTATCACGTTGAATCACGATCAAGGACTCTCTTCGCTAAACCAATGAATGGCGATTGATAGTGATCTCTGTGGCTAAACTGAATAGATCATAATGTAAGAAATCTGACTGGAACACGTCGACACGTTCAAAGAGGATCCTTCCTCGCCCAGATCGGTCATGTCTTGTAAAGCTGGCGGTGGCCGTGGCGCCACGATAATATATCATATATCGACAAATGTCACATCTGACTACGCATAGAAATGGGCGCAGAGGCTGGGCAGAATGTGCTCCAAAATTCCTAAAAAAAGACGTATCCTGTGCCTCAATCAAGGATGTTATCGCGATCGACGATGGCATGACCACTGTGGCGTGGCGGCGCAACACGTACAAAGTACTGACGAGGAGATTGGGCGTTCAACCGACGGCAACGTTCGCCTGTGATTTAAAACCTAGCCCTGCGGGGAAGCTGAAGCTAATGCTCGGACTCCCCACCTGAAGGGTAACATGAAAAGTGCTATTAAAACATAACGACCGGAAATCGCCCCTCGTTGCGAGTGGAACCGCGTGGACGCTGTGAGGCTAGCCATATGGGTCCATGTGTTTTCCTGAGCTATGTTGACGGCGATCAATTGAATACGACATAGACTAAAGTTCCGGAGATGTGGTCGGGTTATACCATTTTTTGCGATTACATTGAAAAAGTTCTTCACACGGAATCGGAAAAATAGAGTAAAATAAAAACAAAGAATGGAAAACAAATCAACGATTTTGAATGGACATGAGTTCCATGTCAGGTTTGCGATCATGTTCCAAGGGCTGTCCAGAATAGGATTGAAGCTATATCGCACTTACGGTTTGTGCCGGCGGAAAAAATGTCGTGCGAGAACCTTGGATGCTGGGGTGACGTGGACACGTGGAAGCCTGGCCGAGTTGATATCGAGTGATGGACACTGAAACACGAGAGAAAGATCGCAAGGGGGTGGGACAAGTCATAGGGGTGACAAGACGACGATAATATTCACACCACGCGGAGGTGACTCCGTGCCACCACACGACATGAAGCACGCAAACATAGAGTTCCGTCTTAGACCCGAGGGAACAACATGAATGCTGCGAAAACAGACTGTATGTAAGAGAAGATCGATATGGACGCAGAGATGGAAGGTGAGTAGCCGCGATGGTCTAGCACGCCCTGCTAGGAGCGATCAAATCATGGCCGAAAGCATCGCATAATGATAAAGAATGGGGAAGGGGACAGAAAAAATGAAAACCTGGCGATGCTCACAGAAGAATTTGATATCACGTTTCTGGAAATGCCAGATGAGAGTAACATGACCCGGGAGGAGAAATGAAACGTGACTGGATAAGGGAAAGTCATGAGAGGGAACACTTCCATAGAAACGTGCTCAGGGAATTAGAATAGCGAGGAGGACCGGCCCATCACGAACTCGACGTCCCCAAAGCCCATTAGCTGTGGAGGTTTTGGACGAGAAAAACACCTGGGAAGATGACATGCAAAGTGTCGACCCGCCAGCTACGAAAAAGGAACGGACATGTGTCGAGGACGTTCCTGGATAATTAACGATAAATGTTCTGCGGAGATTGAATATGTTCGTGCGAATCAGGCTTTGGTTATGTTCTCGAAATCCCGGATCTGTGACATATTTTTCTCTTGTTTCTGTAAATACGGTTTGGACCGGAGCTGGCTTACACACATATTAACCCCTTCTCTCTCTCTCTCCGTATCGTCTATCGCTTTTTTTTCTTTTTTCTTTATTTTTTTCTCTTCCAGTGCCATCGCTTCCAGTTGCTGCCCCGAACATCCATATCCGAGGATATGGACGTGGACACCCATCCGTGCGTACTCTCCTCGCTGTGCACGCTGATCTGACGAGAAACGTGACTGGCAGTGTTGCCACCTCATTGGCATCTCCGTCGCTGTCTGGCTCCTCGTGCGCATGTCCTTTTGATCCGTCTCCACGCGCACTCACCAGCGTATTAGAAGTCCCCGCAAGCGCAAGACGCCCCCGGCGCACGATCACTCACCCGACGGTGACACCAAGAGCGCCAAAGGTTCCCCCCCAGCGCCAAAAGGCGAGTATGAAACAGGGCGCGTCATCTGCGAGGTCTGTGGTGAAGGAGTTTCCTTCCGAGACGAAGCAACCGGTGGTTTTACCTTGAAACATTGGGACGCACACCGCCAGCAGTGGTACGTCATGTTCCCTACGTCCGCGATATCATCCATCGATGCATCCCCCGCCCAGTGCCAACACGACCCAGTCTGTCCCAGAGCCAGTGATCTACACGCCAGAGAGCACAGCGGAGGCCCTTGCGAATCCACCACCAAAGCGACGCCGTGCTAAACGGTCAGAAGAAGAGCGTATTGATTATTTGCGTGCAGACCCCTACGTCGCACAATTCGAGGCGTATCGTGTCTTGTGTGCTTCCTGTGATAAGTGGATTCGCCTGCGCCCTAATTCCACGTATTGTTCCATTCCATGGGACGCCCATCGGAAGAGTTGCCTATCAAAGAAAATGTAAGTGTATATATTAGCTTATCCGGTTGCCACCGAATTTCACGTTATCACACAGAAACACCAAAAACAATTATGGTTTGGAAGAGCGCAATTCCGTGCTTTCCAAGGACCCTGATGTCCGCAAGTTCGACGCCGAGCGTGTGCTGTGTAACGTCTGTGATCAATGGGTTCCAGTCAGTCCAGAAAATCATATGCAGGCCGTGCAAACGTGGTTGCAACATCGCTCAGTTTGTCAGAAGTACGCAGGTCAATCGGCTTCATCCCCGAACCCACCGGAGCCTTCCTCAAGTTCCAGGTCCGTGGTACCATCTTCTGCATCATTCACGCGTAGAATTGACCTCTGGCAGATCTCACATTGATGATGCACCATCTCGCTCCGCTGGTCCCAGTGAACGAGATGCTCTCCATGCGGGGGGCTCGCGACCTATTTCGCAACCAAACCTTGATCCTTCTCTTGCTATGCCCAAGTCCAGTGGCATTCCAGGTTCTCCCTCTTCCTCGTTCAAGGACCTCACCCCAACTAGCTTCCCTCCAGTTCATGAGTCTCGCAGGCGAAACGCCGAACAACGAGCGGCTACTCTGAGAGCAGACGCACTCATCGGAGAGGTTGAACCAAATAGAGTGTTTTGTTCCCTGTGCAAGAAATGGGTGCAGCTCAGGCAAGACAGTTCTTACTGCGCATATCCATGGCTACAGCATCGTGGAAAATGCCTAGCCAGATAGTGGGTCGTCTTTTTTATCCTTGTCCCTGTCTTGCTCACGCAAGTGTGCCTGCCCTGTGTCCCTGTCGTCCATTTATGATGCTGCGGCGGATGTTGTGTGTTATTTTCTCGGGTTTAGCCAGAGGCGCGAGCAAAAAGCTGCTCAAGCAGCCGAAGCGAGGGCCAAAGGAGGTCAACCCGCTGCAGACGAAAGCCTTAGCGACGACGATGCTTCTGCTGAGGACGAGCTCGACTCTGACGATGGCCCTGTCGACGGACCCGAATCCAACCGGGCGGAAGAAAGGCGCAAATCGAAGGCTCCAATATTGACAGACTCTCGACTTCCCCCACTTTCTGCGAAGAAGCCGCGATTGGTCGATAGCACCGACAACCGACTCGGTCCACCATGGCCAACAACATCCGCTGACGCTCCAATGAGTAGTGGCTCCGTTCGGAAAATGCAACCAGCCCGCGCGATTCGTCCCAAAGGCAAGCATGAAGTCGACGGTGCTGCCTCGGGGGAATCGGGGATGTTGGTGGCCAGGTTGGGACGAAGGCTGATCTTGGGCTTGGCGGATCTGGACTCGGTACATGGTCGGTACGTGATTCTAGTTACGCATTTTCCTTCTATTCCCGTCGTGCGCTCGTTCTTTTTATTTTTATATTCTGTCGTTATGATTTTGAGAACGGGGTTAAGCTGATCGCTTTCTGCAGCATGAATTTCATATTTTCTTCCATTGCATATCTCTTCATGGCTACTCACGAATCGACTGACGACATAACGATATCCTCGCTGCTGACGTACCTCAACGCCGCTATGCCGCCGGACAAACACGAAGACTTTGACACGGCTGAAGTTGCCAAAGCTGTTGCTGCCCTCTCTGACAGAGGCGACATCATTTTTGAAGGCGACACATTGCGCCTTCCAGACTGAGCCACTGCGTTTTCTGCTGCCGCAGTTGTATGAATACCATCTCTGTTCCGCCCATCCTTGCGCATCCCAAGCATTGTATTGTATTTTTTCTTGGTACCTTGGACGTTCTCCGCTGCTGGACACTGCTTAACCCTCATCCATGATCGCATACTGATACCTTCTTGGGCGTTTTATCTCTATCTTGCTTACGTGTCGTATATCGCCGCTGTGTTCTGTATATCCCCGCCCCCTGCACGTGTGTCCTTGTTCGGTTCGCTTTCTGATCGTTGCTTCCTCGTTGATCACACTTAGACACCGTTGCAAGTCTTGTTGCTAAGCACTCCACATGCTCTTGTGTAACCTATCCGTCTATACCAACTCATGTTTGTATCAATGTCACTTGTTCCTTCGACCCACCTTCTCGTCTCGTTTGAACAGACTCCGTACAATGGCAGACTTGCGGTCAACGACAACGTGCGCGTGATGTGACATACATTGTGGCGGTGCGACGACAGAACAGAAGACAAGGGTTGAGTCCACCGAGCGCGGGCACACGAGGACTTCAATTCAGCGACGTCTTGGAGCTTTCTTCTTGTTACCAACGCAAGTCCCAGTGCCTGAAGCTGGGGCCACATTCTGCAGAGCTCGAGAGTTGGGTCAAGAAGAGACCGCGTGAAAGAAAACCAAACCTGGTCGACGACTAACTTGTCCATTCCGTTTCCCTTGCCGTGCTTCTATGCATGAGGGTGACACACAGTAGAAGAAGAGAAACGAAGCAGGGAAGAAAGGAGTGGGGGAAGAAAGCGGTCAAAAATGGATGAACGACAGAATAGAACGAATAGATGCACCACTCGCCGCGCGGGCCGCGAGGACTCGTCCTCGACTTCGTCGGCGAACGTGACCCGTTTCCCCGTTGCCACTGCTGTGTTTTCATCTTCGAAGTTTGCGATGTCATCGGTGTCTTCTCTACAAAGTTTGGCAAAAGTGGAGTAGCCGGTTGATCGACTCGAAGGACCAGGGTTAGAAGGATTCACGGAGGCCCCATCAGCAGCGCCATGAGTTGCGTAGGTCGTGGGGCCCTCGTACCCACCGCCGCGGGTTTCCGGCTGATGATCGGGCGATGGTCTTTGCGGCCTTGTGACGTCGACGGCAGTTGAGTTACTTTGTTCGTTAGTACCCTTTGCGGACGCTGAGCGAGGCTGTAATTATATTCGGGTCAGCGAGAACGCCGAACCGAATTTCGCCAACCTCATCATAGATGCGACGGGCCAGGCCATCTTCTAGTTGCACGATTCTTGCCTCGTGTTGTTTAATAATATTGTCACGCTCCGAACAGTTGAGCAAGGATAGTCACGCCATTCGCGATAATTTTTGGTACATACCCGTTTAATTTCGTTGGTCTTCTCCACCATCTCCCGATCATGGATTGCTCGGGTCTTTTGCATCAACAAAGCAACCAATGCTTTCTCATCGTCGTTCTGTGGGGGCCAGCTGCCGTCACATCAGAGAGCAAAAAGGTACGTGGAATTCACCAGGTCACCGTTCTCGTATCGGCGGGAAATAGTCATAGCTCGGTTTACTAATCGTTCTTCGGCTGCCGCTAACTCGGTCACGCGCGCTTTCAACGCTGCTACTTCTCGTTCGCGTTCAGTGGACGGGGCCTCGGCCGCGGCGAGTCGTTTAGCCATGTCCTCTATCTGATGGTCTTTTTGGGCGAGCTCTGTGAAGAGTGACTGAACTCTAGTTTTCGCTTCCTGCAGTTGACCGGTCGCTTCATTCTTGCCCAACTTCTCAGTTTCCAACAGGGTTTGGAATGCGCCCTCCTTGTGGGACAGCTCGATCTGAAGGGCTCGTAACGATGCAGTTTCCGCTTTCGTCTCCTGTTCGGCACGATCAAGTTTGGCCTTCAATACCTCATTCTGTTCTTGAAGATGGGTTATCTCGCTTTTGAATTCAATCGAGGTTTCCTTGGGTGTTGAATTAGCACAGCCGATGATGTATGGAAGACGGACACCAACGGTCGCTCGATGATCCGCTGCATGAAGGCGCTCCTACTCGGACTACGCTTCAATCCCATTCACGCAGACCAATCGAGTATTTACCTGCAGTTCGCCGATAAATTCCTTTGACGCACCCAAGGTTACACGCTGATCGTCAAATCGTTCTTGAAGTGCCTACGAATCTCAGTGACAGAAGGACGCTGAAGCACGAATAGGCAACCCATACCTTCAGGGAGGCTTGACATTCGGCGTACCTGAGCGGGTGAGCGAACGAAAACAACACCGATTAGACTCCTTACTTGTCGCGATACATGTCAACTTCACGCTTGACTTCGTCAAACGATTGTAGTTTGTTAACAAGGACATCTCGCTCTATCAACGTTTTTGCCATATCGGAGGAGAGCGACTTTTCGCAGGCGTGCATCTCGGCAAGTTGACGTTCAATTGATTGCAGTTTCTCCTTGGCTTCGTCACGTTCCGAAAGTAGCCGCGAGGCTTGTTGCGTCAAGTTCTTCTCTAGGTTCTTCGCCGACTCCAACCGACCCTGCAACTCATGATTATGATTCAGGGCTTGGTTTAACGCTTCTTCCGCCCTCTGGACCCTAGTCAGAGTTTAGAGGAGTACCATAGACAAATGATAGGGTTACCGCGCTTCAAGACCCTTCACATTCCCTTCCTGAAAGTCGATGCTGTGGCGGAGAGTACGCAGTTTTGCGCCCTGTTCTTGATGGAGTTCTTCACGTGCGGTCATCCTTGGCGATGACGTTCAACCCGTGATATCCGTCGGAATGGAATGGAATGGAAGGACGTACTCTTCCCTCATTGAGGCTATCAAGGACTGTGCTTCCTGCAATCTTTCCATGTATGCCTAAATTAGTGATGTCGTCGACTGAGGGTGTGATACATTTTACCGTGTCTGCGCATGCACTAGCTGTTGTTCCATTTCACAAGCCTTCACCGTAGCTTGTACCGAGTCGTGCTTTTGTTCCTGCAAATATCGCGTGACTTCCACCATTTGATCGGCTTCCAGGCTATCAGAGTTCTATTCGTGGAATGATGACGTGCTCTTACCCGTCTGACGAATTTTGAGGCTGGTTGATTCAGATCGATTCTTATCCGCTGCGGTCAGCTCTTCCAACTCCAACACCCGAGCCCGCGCTTCTGCTAAGTCGCTGCCCATGGTGTGTAACTTATCGCGGAGCAGATCTGCCACCTGTTGGGCTGCGGAAACGAGAGTTGGCGCAACTTACCCCTGGCAGGCCACAAACCTACTCTTCAAAAGTTCGGAACGGAGCTCATGAACCGTTTCTTTTGTTTCAGCGGTCAAAATAAGCCGACCTTCGCCGTCAATCATGGCTTCGAGGTCTGGTGAAATTCCCAATTCGCTGTACGCAGAAGAGTTGGTTAGAAATGGGACTGACCTCGAAGATTGCTATCCCGCAAAGTTGTCAAACTCTCCATAGTCGCCTTCGCCTCTGCTATGACTAATGATGACGATTCTGTGCAAAGTTTCAGTTTATCCAACTCGGATTTGAGCGCGGTGTAGCTAGCGGGTGATCCAGTGAAAAGGGGCCTCGTGGAAACGAACGTTACCCCGCACTTTTTTGCCGCTCGACCAAGGTCATCTCTATGCTTGTTCAATACCTGCTTGTGCGCACTTTCCATCTGAGAAAGATCTCTTGAGAGCGTAGTATTCTCCTCATTCTTGGCCGCTAGCCGTAATTCTAGGTCTGCAATGTGCTCACGCTGCACATTTAGTCAAAATAACATTAGGGATAGAGGTGTAGGAAGGAATACGCACGTGCTCGGCCAATTTGCTCTTTAACTGGCTATACTGAGCTTCCATACGGCCGAAGAGGATGCTGGGCGGGATCTCATCTACAGCAGGGCTCGGGTCAGGTTCCTGCGTGTTCGCCCTGATGAATTTCATGGGATAATCTCTCGAAGACGGAGTAGAAGACGTGAATGTGCGTAAGTTCAAAGTATTTTCCGTATCTATGCGTTCAATTGAGTATGCACGACAGCATTCACGCGCATACACGCACCCATTGGTTCATCCTTGGGACGAGGCATTCCCTGATAAACAAACCATTCCATGGGATAAGAAATGGAGAAGTGGGCGGTAGATCATCCTACTGTGACGGAGTTAGATGGCTTGATTTCCATGGCTTCTGGTGTATGGCCCGGATAATTTGAACTACTGCGAGTGTGCGATTCAAAGCGACGCGATGAAAGCGACTGTGAGAAGCCTCCGTCAAATACCCTTTTCGGATTATCAGCGACGAGAGTCGCGTTTGAAGATGCATCGAAATTTGATCTTTTCAGCGGGTTTCCGAAGGCACCACCGACTTGGTTTGCGTCCTTTTGAGGGGCAGGTGGTGCGAACTTGAACGGCAGCATGGCCGTTAATTCTTCCTATTGTGCTGAGCCTAAAGACCAGGTCCGATTACAAAGAAAGAGAGGCTGAGTGCTTGCTCGTCTGCTTGCATGAGATGGTTCTCGGAAAAGAAGTACACGACGCGCAGTAACAAACGGACGCGTCGCAGACCACGTGACGCACGTGACATGGCACTGCTCAGTAATCGATGATATTTGAGAAGTGTCTGAACAAGTCATTTCGTATTGCTTTCGCGATTACCCCGAGTCCTTGACATGCATTGATTGGCACGGATACTCATCTGTACAGATCATAGCACGCCCGCCCGAGCCGAGGCCCGATTTTCCCGACCAGACTTCCTTCTTTATTTCCCGTTTGATGTCTTAGATGCGTGTTCGTATATTTTATCATTAGGTTACACGAGCAGATACACGAGCAGATATGGGCTATCCTGGCATCGAGTAAGATGTGATTAAGACGTATACATTAAAATTTCCTCTAGAACTTTGTCCGTGGTCGATTATCCTGTGGTCCTTTTATATTTACCGGCCCGTCCTGCCCCCATCATTGTGCAGGTGGGTTAAACATAGAGATATGCGGATACGGTCCCAACAAGTCCGATGTCACGGGGAGATGCGACCGGTTCTCGTCGAAGCGGGAATAAGCAGGTGGTGGTTCGGCTTGCTCCAACACGTCGATGCCTAAGCCGACAACTTGAACGGGAGAATGAGGCCCGGCTGGTAGGACTCTCCCGGAAGGAGCTCCTGGTGATGGGACTCCCGTCAGTGAAGGTGCGTCGACTAGGGGATCGTGTGGACCGGATTGCGTGGGGGTTCTGCCTGCCGTGCCTGTCGCCGAGGAGATTAGTGGAATGCGTTCCCCGCGTTCCCTGCTATTCTCTGGAGTGGGTGGAGGATGGGTGTCTCCTCCGAGTCCATAATACGAAGGGGGATCAGGGAAAGCAGGAGGGGTGCCCAGATATGACGACGGATACAACACTTCCATGATGCTGCTCGTAGAAGGCAACGAACGGCGCACATGCTTTCGCGGACGGTGCCTTGGAGTGGCACGCATGTGATCTGCTTCAGCGTCAGCACCCTATGACGGAGCGTGAGCTGGGATGCAAGGGTAAGCCATCTAAATCTAACACCTACTGAGGGTTCGGTGCAGAGAATACAAACGCAACCCGCAGCGCAGACCGTCTCTGCCATAGCGACAGCCCAGTGTTGTGCTGCGGTTAAATCGGTCATCTGTTCAAGAATGTCTGTCCAATGTATTAGCCTAGATTGAAAGCAGTCAAATCGAGGACGACAGGGACATATACTCGAGGCTAGACCGAGACAGAACCAACTGCTGCTTGCCATCCTCTTGACGAAGGTATTCTTAACGGTTCAAGCGGCTAGGACCGCCTTCAAGATTTTCTTAAATACATTGAACGCTGCCACAGGGTACCAATTTGAGAGGAAGTAACTTGGCACATCCGGGACTCAGAGACAGGAGTGCTTGGTCAGCATATGCGGCAGAGCGGGCAGGTCCTATTGAATAATGCTCGAAGTCGGAGATTTGGGACCAACCTGAGACTCCAAATCCCTTTCAATGATCACCGTATGCTCTTGAAGGACCGACAGACATAACCATAACATATATTCAATGGCCAACGGCTTCGGCTAGGCCAAAACGTGGGGTCACCCTAGTCAGCAATTATAAGAACACTTCCGCTGTCTCCGCGTGAACGTGAACTCTCAATTGCAACTGAACCTGAAGAAACCTGTGTCACCTCCATTGGGTAAGTGTGATATTATACTCTAAGCAACGTCTCCCCCACCGCCCTTGGCCGATGGGGCGCAGAATACCCCTGAGGAAGGTCTCTTGCTTTCTCTTGTCCATAACGCGACGACGCAGCACGCTAGTCTTGACACATGGGCGAATCTAGAGCATAGACAACAGATGCAGATGGGGAAATGTTCGATCACGGCTCGCATATTTCGTATCTCCGGGAACGCCAACCTTTTGCCTAAGTGTCGGTGACAACCTACCTGTGTCAAGAAAGGCTCTGGCAACGTAACGGTAACCTCACAGGTCCCGTATCCATCCGGTGATCGCAGGTGAGTACATGCGTATATCGTTTCACGGGTAGAAACGTTTTAAGCCTTGACCGGCGCTGATGGGAATAATGATATCATCGGCAAGGATGACCAAGGAACGTTCCATTGCGTGTACACACAAGGACAAAGTCCAACCAAAATCTGCCGGTCTTGGCTTTCTTCGCTTATCTACCACAAGGGGAAATAGGTGGCCACTGGTCGCCCGGGCACAACTCGACTTTTACGTCTAACCCTGCAATCTGATGCTTGGCTTTCCCATCACGGGCAGCGCCCCGCAAGTCACGGGGGCAAGCACACAGCCCTCTCTATCCCTTCTGGGGGACCATGGATGATCGTACCTGCTCGTCGAATAGGAGCTCACAGCCTTGTCAGGGTCGTATGATACTGTACCTTGAGAACGCCGGGAGGTCACGCTGACAAAGTGAAGAGCTTTGTTTCTTATCTCGGAGAGACATGTTTGAGGCATCCTTGGCTGTGTCAGGAACAATAGGGGAGTCCAGTCCTGCGTATCGTCAGAATGGACTGATTTCTGATCGAAAAGTTAGGTCTGGTTCGACCATGTCCGGTCCGGTGTGTCGGCGACCAGCACGAAGCGTCCAGCTACCCGTTAATGATCTTTGCTTCATAATACTCAGCATCGGCGTTGCCACATTATTCAATGGGCTATGGTATGCCACCGGGTCAAACCCGTAAACCGATACACGCAAGGCGAAAGGTACATTGCTTGCCACAAATTTGAAATGAGTCTCAAGATACGGCGCGCCCGGAGTAAGCACATACCCGGAAATTCAAAGTTTGTGCGTGGGCGCAGAGCACTGTTGTAAAAACCACTTTCGGTTGGCACGGCGGATAATTCCCATTGCAGAGTCATGGCGGCAAGATAACAAGAGACTCGGAGGATTTGTCGATTCAGTAGTCCATGATATCATGCAGTATAATGTTAATTCGCCATATGAATTGATCAACAGCCATGTAAGAGAATTTCCCTCTAAGATCATACTCCGAGTGGACCCTTGGGGTAGTGGGCGGTGTACATGAGCTTTACTTCCGATATGATTCAATGCGGAAAATACCGTTGACCCGCCACCAGTTTCTAGCTTGGCAAGCGACCAGTCGGAATATGCAAAATCTATTTTCGGCCGATCAGATCGATATTGGTAGAGGATAGGAACCCGGACACAGTGACAAGGGTGTACGACGGGCGTTTGCAGTTATAATATTCCGATTCCTATGTAGCTCGCAAGACAAAGTGAGATTCGGAAGACGCTCGATTATTGAAATAGACTAATTATTCTATGTTCGGTGACCTTCGGTCCCGTAGTCCACATTCCATATCATTAAATAACTTATATCAGTTCGGAAGTAGCAGCGATGTGATATTCGCAGCTTCTTGCGAGGCGTTCACAGCTCCTAGTTGAGATGGGGACAACGAATCGTATATCGGGCACAGCTCGTTCCATGATTCTGCTCCGGCATGAATAAGATGGGCCCGAGTTGACGAAGATTCTTACCAGGAATTTGGCCAAGATGATTGCGCACTCCCGCAGGATTCTCAGCCATCACGACAGCAAAACCACTAAGAATCAATGAGCAACCCTTTATCATGACATGTCAACGAAAAAATACTGACGCTTCCAGATGCCAGTCAATATGACTAAGAGCAGGGCATCAGAACGAGTTGCACGTTGTAGACAATGGTTGACTGTACCAGTGCATGAACCATGGACCAGCATTGTCCGTCACAAATCGAAATACCAGTTGTTGCCCTTGATTACCCGCGCTTGCCACGTCTCGACGGACCGGGTTTTTGTAATTGAAGGTCGCGTTGACACCTGCACTTTGAACAACATCGAAAGCATGCTATAAATCAAGTCAGACAGACATGCAAACAGCTGCTTGGAGATGCACGAACCCCATGGAGATGGATGGGATGCTGAACCCATGTCAGCAATAACATCGGAGTGATGGATGAGAACTCACAGGACCGCTGAATCCAAGAGGCTTTATCGTCACCTCAACAACCTTGTTGGGCTCCAATACGTACACACTTCCGTTTGGCATGAGATTGGTCGCTTGCTGAGCACCGCTCAAAATCTGCAATAGCACGGGTACAGTTGGGGGCTTGTACCGAAAGCCGTTGAGATAGAATACACCGCCAATATTGTTGGCGGTGATTACGATGTTAATGTCTGCTTTTCCATACTCGGGGATGCCGGGGGCCCCTGGATCAATAAGAGCATGCAAATTATGTTCCAAGAGAGGCAGCACGCTCGTCGTGCGATTGGTTGTCGGGTCTTGGTTTGGAGCGCCATCATATCGTAGAATAGCGGAACTGAGTCCACCGGTGAAGGTCGCACCAGGCGTGCTCGGCAAGGCCCGTATCCAGTAATTCCCGACCGGCTGAGTGGCGTTCAAAATAACAGAGTAGCGTTGCCCAGCAAGTATCTGGAGCGAATCCACAAGGAGCGGTTCCGTCAATTGCCCATCAGTTTCAATGACGGTCAAGTTGTGGCCATCGATAGAGAATGTGAAATTTGGGTCGCAGGACATCGCAACCAGACGGAGGCGGTAACGCTTCCCATACTTGACGCCAACGACTGCAAGTTCTGAGTTGGGCCCGCCAGCATAACGTCCCAGTCCGTTAATAACCGAGGAGTTGGCAGTCACTCCGATCATGAGGCTCAATACCGGAGAAGCGATATGATACCTTGACGCGGGGATATTAGGTCCCCCTGAAGCCAAGACGAAAACATAATAACGCACCAGTCTGCGAGGGTAATCACTGTTGTCTCTGGAAAGGGTGTCATTACAAAGTTCACGAATCACGACCTCGGGACGTCCGCTTACCATCATCTACATCATACAAGTGGCGATAAGGATCGTCCGGGTCATATATGACGAGAGGGCCTCTCAAGCCGTCACATGTCTGAGCAGAGTAGTGTGAGTGATACCAGAATGTTCCCGACTGGTTCCTCGCTTCGAATTGGTGAAGGAAGGAGTGATTCTGAGAGATAGGGCATTGGGTGACAAACGATGTACCGTCAACCTCGTTTGTGCCATTCTGGAGGATTCCGTGCCAATGCTAAAGAAGGTGTGAGTACTACATTCTGGTCGAGTAACTGGGTACACACCACACTAGTACTCAACCACATCTTTGGATCTCTCAGTTCGTTGACCACGTTGATCGCGAAACGCTCTCCCTGTAATTGTACTCCAGTTAGACAGACAGCGACCACCATCAGTGCTCGCGTACACACTTTTTCAGCTCGAATTAGCGGTCCAGGGAAAGTGCCTCCAGCGAGCGTGGTCCTGCCAGGAGTGGATTCAACGCAAAGCAGCGGGTGATCGAATGCCGACCTACGAGCGCAAGTAACCATCTGGTGCAAGCATCCCATTGGAAATTGTCAGGTTAGTAGCCGGTCCAACGGCATTGAAGAGAGGAGTGGTCGTGGAACGCGAAACAATGGACGCGGCATGGGCGATCGAAAAGAATGAGACAAAGGAAACCAAAAGAGCATGCACCATGGGAACTGAAATAACGCTTATTGCTCAATGGTGGCCGAGCAGCGAGGGTAGGAAATAAGTCGTGAAGTCGACTCCAAGATGAAAATTCATTGGGCCTCCAAGCTTTTATACCACGATATGTGTCAAGCTTCAAAGGGGCATGAGTCAAAATGATCCGATTACCCAGAGCATCACAGGGGCAAGGTTATTCTTCCTCTGAGGGCAATACCTGGCACTGCATTATGTGCCTATGTAACTCTTAATGTTCAGTGATTTCAAAGGCAGCCACGACACTGCATCTCTTGGTGGCACACAACTTAACCCCGCAGTAAATCAGAATGCTCTGAAGGATTGTTGTCTGTGGACATACCAGTATCACGACCAGCTGGTCGATGGCCGAAGCAACTGATTTATTGGCCGATCGCACCCCTACCGTCGGAGCACAAGTATGTGATGGTATGAACCTTGGGCGTTCTGGTGGATTGTTCGGTAGTCGTTGGTGGACGTGGCAGAGCCAAGTGTCGAATTGGAAGCCGAGGTAACAATTCAGTCGTGTTCGCACGCCACATACGCTGGACTGGGAATCGGGATCGTCAACCAAACTCTTACAACTTTCTCATAGGCTCGGAGTCGTTGGGCGACCGGCAAGGTTTCAACGTAGGAGCGACTCAGTCCCGATTTCAAACTGCCGGTAACTGGGCTGAAGTACCCAGGACCGATGTTCGGCAACCAGACGAGACTAATTAGGACAAGATACGGTCTCAAAAGCACTGCTCCCTCATGCAAGTATGTATCGTCATGATGGAAGGCAGCAGGCACATCTAATGCTATGGGGTGTCTACAGTTGCACGCGGTTTCGCACAGCATTCAGATATTTACCTCCATATTTGACCCAAACATGTCCCGCTGACTCGCAACCAAGTTGATGCCACCTCGATCGAGCTGTATCGCGAACACTTCGGATGACCAGTTTATTGCGCGCATAATCCTCGCTGGTCATGTGTGGTCTTAAACTTTGGCCTGTCTGCCACGTTGGAAACTGGGCGGGACCCTGAAGGCACAACCAGCCGCAACCTAGCACATGTAAGTATACCACTCACGCAGATTGAGTGGAGGTAGATCAGTTCCTGGGACATTACGTAAGTAAGTTTCCGAAATTGGCACGTTCACTCTTTTCAGTCCATGGCCAGCATTGTGGAACGACCCGTTGAACGGTTGTCAGCTCACTCGCCGGCTGTTCGTGTTTATAGAGGACTTTGGTGAATATGTCTTTTTCTGGCGTCGTGGAGTGAATATTAAGCCCGCACTGACGCACGCATGATGCCAATCTGTTACAATCCTGCTTCCGATGCCGCTCAACCTGTGCTGTGGTCAATCGCTCCGATTCACTCGGTATCCGATCGGATGACTGAAATGGTGATCGATCCGAAATGAAATTGTCGCCCCATGGACACCGTTGGCTCACCAGACTGACAGGGTACGTGTTGCACTGCTTAACATCGGAGCGGATACACAAGGATATATTTATGCGCCCGTGGCTCAAGAAATGATACGCGATTTTGTGTTATTGACAGGTTGGCTGCTGCGGGGAATCCGAAGTCAGTTTGTTCTCGGCTACCATGCATTTAGCGAACTCATCTCGTTCTCGGGTCTAGCGAGTCGTCAGCTACGCGAGTCGTCAGCTACGCGAGTCCGCTAGAGATACGAAACGTTGATAGTCCGGCGCAGTTTCCCCGGCATCCGATATCATGGGGGATATACGGAAAATATCCATACTGCCAGATGGTGACTCCCATGGAATCTAAATCTACTCGAGTAGCGCAGGCTTTCGCAAGTTGCATGCCGTCGAGCACCTGCCACGAACTTCGGATGTTTTAGCTCTGAGGGGACATGACTGTGGTTCAGCTACCGTGTTTGTTCTGTTATCGTCGAATGTTGCTAGCAGTCGTATTGTCGATGCTTGAGCATGCCTTACTGAACTACATCTGGATGCTGTTGGATATGGCGTGATGATTCAAATGCCCCGACTTGTAGTGCACCATCCGCTAGTGCAGGGCTAGATTCGTTGGTCTCGATGCCTCCGAAAACGCTAATCAAAATTGCGCTGCATCGAGCAAACTTCGCGGTCTTGTCAGCCAGCAAGGTACTATTATACGATACGATCTGTTTCATTCACGACGGACGAGGGTATAGCTCGCTAAAAGCAGCGATAAAGAAACAGATCACAATTATGTGGAGCGCATGTGTATACTGGAACTTGGTCCGAAGAAAGAAAGCAGGAGGCCTAAACATCCTCAAGTTGGTACGTGCTCCCATTATGTCAGACCCGAGGTCTCATTCGCGGGACACAGTGAATACCAGTCCGCTGTGTGACAAGTGATCAATCTCTCCGGCCCGTAACTAAGACGGCGAGGTACAAGATAGAACATACCTGGGGCTGATAAGGACTCTTGTTGGGCCGCTACGTCCGGCGCCTCTGCCATCACGACAGCAAATCCGCTGAACGCGAGGATCAGTTCTTACTTCGAAACGATGTTAATCTAGTAAGTTGACATACTGGTTGAGATGCCAGTCAATGTGACTAGATATGGACAATGAGCATGTGGGAATACGACGGGAATCTGAGGGAATCACTGACCAATGAAGGAACCAAGGTCCTGGGTTGTCCGTGGTGAAGCGGATGGTTACGTTGTCGGTAGAGCTGTTGCCCAGGGATACGACATCGCGCCGAACGGGATTCACGAAATTCGTCGTGTTGCTACCCGCGACCCTCACAACGTCAAATGTATGCTGGAAACATTTTAGTGGCGGGCGGAAAAGCGCGATGGGTACATACGCCGTGCAAGTGTATAGGGTGCTAAAGAGAGAAGCACGTAGAGTTAACATGGGATATCACTTTCAGACATAACACTTACGGGAGAACCGCGAGCTGCAGTTGGGTTCGGGAAATTAATCTGCACAACCTTATTTTGTGGAAGCTCATATACACTTCCGTTTGGCAGCAATTGCGAAGCATCCCTTGCCCCACTGAGAATCTGCAGAAGTACGGGGACGGGGGGATCGACGTAGGACACATTGTTTAATGTGAACAAGGCTTGCGAGGAAAAGCCCAGATCGAGTTCAATATTGACATCGGCCCCTCCGAGCTCAGGTACTCCGGGAGCTCCTGGGTTGACGAGCGGATGAAGGTTGCCTTCGTCAAACGCGAGTTCATACGGGCCAGCCGTCGAGGTCGGGTCTTGGTCTGCTGCTCCTTCATACCGTAGTATGGCCGAATTTTGACCGCCTGCAACGGTGGGGTTTAGGTTCGTGGGAACACGGATCCAGTAGTTCCCAACGGGTTGGTCTGCTGTAACGACTACGGAGTAGCGTTGACCAGCTAGTATGGGGAGAAAGTCAACATCTACGGGGTCTACTTCGTTCCCGTCTGCCTCAATAATGGTCATTCGGTGACCATCAATCGTGAAGTTGAATAAAGGGTGGCATGACGAGGCGATCACGCGGAAGCGGTATGATAACCCCGATTGGACGTTAATTACCGAGAGTGGGGTCGATGGGCCGCCGTCATAGCGACCAAGGCCATTGACAAGTGTCGAATTTGGCAACACTGGCGCGAACACATTGTTGAGTTGGACAGCAGGAGTGTGATACCTAAAATCCTAATCAACCTGGACTCTTCGTTACATAGATGTTTGCTTACCAGTCCGAGAGAGTGATGATTGTGCTTTCTGTTTGGATAGTAAGCCAAGATAGAACCGATTGGAAGGTTGGCGTAAACCTACCATCATCAATGTCGTACATGTATTTCAGAGGGTCTTCGGGATCATAAATAACCAATGGCCCTCGAAGTCCATCACAGTATTGAGTGTTGTAATGTGAGTGGTACCAATATGTTCCGGTCTGATCGGGAGCAGTGAAGCTGGCCGTGAACGTCTGGTTCTGGAGGATAGGGCACTGTGTGACCATCGAAACACCGTCAGCCCAGTTCGTCTTGCGTTGACCAAGCCCGTGCCAATGCTGGGAGGGATAGCTGAGCACATAAGTTTACGAAATTAGATGCACAACTGCTCACAATGCTCGTTTCCACAAACTGGGTAGTGTCGGTGAGTTCATTATGAATATTGAGGGCGAACTGATCTCCCTGGAAAGGTGTAAGTCCGCCGATCTGGACATTATCGTATCTTTCACCTTGTTGGCCTTGATCAATGGCCCGGGGAATGCACCATTGACAAGAGTCGATCTACTGAAGGTCAGGAGCGCGTTGAGGTCAACATTAGCCATCGACTCACGATCGATTGTAACCATCTGGCGCGACGAACGCGTTCCCGACATGAATATCGCCCGCGGGTCCAATCGCTGCTTGCGCAGCAGCGAACGGAGCGTTATCGATGACAGAGAACAAAAGGAATGTGAGGAGAAAGTGGGAAATCATCTTGAATACGGTGCTGGGTATGCGAACCAACGCCTTTAATATGCTCGAACAACCGAGAATTGACTCAACATAACTTTTAAGGCCGTGTCAAGCAAGATTGGGCTTAGCCGCTTCGGTTGTTCGCCACATTCTTGGGCGAATATACGGCTCGAGCTGTCATGACGCGGCAACATATCATGGAAGACTGTTTGAATGGTCATCCCCACGCAACTTGAATCGATGCCGACTCTGTCACTTACAAGATGGTGACCAGTCCCATGAAGCGGCAGTACAGGAGATGGTAGTAGTCCTGGTAGTCCATGACCAGTCAAGGGAGTTGCGTCAGTACTCTTGCTGCCGTGGTGGG